>APFE031341143.1:0-26595 GCA_000404065.3 Pinus taeda
TAATGAAAAATCAAGCTGGTAGTCTCGGTCTTGAGATCCAGTGGGAAATCTCTGTGTATATGTGTTTTATGGGTTATGCTCTCGCATTTTTATTTTCTTGTGATTTAGAATTCGTATGCAGGTAATTTCTGTACGGGGTTAAAACCTACACTAAATTCTATATGTTGAATGTATGTTTATGGGAAAGGGCATTTAACTGAATGGGAGTCATAAAGTGAAATTAAAACCAGGTTGAGATTACAGGAAAAAAATTTTAGTCATCAAATTTCAAGAAAACATGTAGCATATTTTAACCAAAAAGTAAGACCACTTATAAAATAAGAACCTATATTAAAATACTTACCTATTCTTTGATTCACTACCGATGTGTCCATGGTAAGGTGACTAAAAAGGACCTTAAAATGAAAGTGGAAAACATATCAAAAAAGATGTAATCATTTAATTTACATAGTGCTTGTCTACTCCCATAAATCAACACTAGAAAATACTACATACAAAAATGCTTAGTTATTTTGAAGAATAAAAAATAAATATTTCTTATTTAAAATAATAATAATAGTAAGTATTTTTATGCTAAGAATAAGATTTCTAAGCTTTTAATTTAATATCAACCATTATTAAATAAATCTAAAGATTTAAATTCTTATAAATTATTTTATATATTTTTTAATAGTAATTAATATCAAATATAAAATTTTAAAAATTTATATATTCTATATTTTTAAATTAAATTAATTAATTAAAAATATATCATTTAAATATAAATTATATAATCACCAATACCATTTACGGCATGTTAATATTATTAATATATGGCAATTTGAAATAATTTTCTTCGCGATCAACTTTATTTTAAAGAAAAGAATATTATGAGAAAGTGGTTATGAAATCTTATGAATAATAATGTTGTTACATGAATTTCATAATTAATAATAATAATATAGCTAATATGAAAATATTGTGACACGTGTGGATGGATTAACCGCAATTTAAATTTATTTATATAATTATCTAGCTCTATGAGAGACGCTATCAAAGTAGGAGGGTAACACAACTTCGACCATCAAATCGTGCTTCTGATTCATCCGGGGCCGTCACAATCATTTCGCTCTACCGGATTTTGCTGCCTTATCCAGAGAATGTCTCGAGAAAGTCGGATGCAGAAAACAAGAGAGCAGCTTCTGGCACCAGGAGTTATCGGAGGGGTTGTCGACGATTTCGATCCTCTTTACAAGCTTTCTGTACTCTGCGGCTACACGGAAACCAGCTTGGGCGAGCAAGTGTCGCCCGATGACATGCTATTCGAACCACTAATTTTTTTTGACGAAGATTATAATGCGGTCCCTGATCCCGAAGTATATCTCGACTCCATATTCATATTGGTAACTAGTTTTTATTCCAATTCACGATTACTATTTATTGATCATGAATTTGTGATAACCACATAACTAAAGTCTTTCATAAACCCAAATAATCAGGTGATGACTGATTCTGAAACTCCTGGGCACGAGTATTTGCACTGGTATGTCATGATCCCCTTGCAAATTTCTGAATAATATATAGCACCCATATCTATTTCATCTAAATAAAAGCATTAATCTGTACATTGTGCAGGCTGAATACCCAACGTTTTAGCAGCAATACTCATGTTGGTATGGATATCATGGCAGTTGCCACTTCTTCTTGATCTTTGAAATCATTGGATTGAATGTGTGTTAATGTTATTTCGGTTTAATGCGTGTTAATGTGTTGGATCGAATGATCAAAATCTCGTGTCTCTTTGTGGTGCAATATCAGTTTTGCCGAGCGACAGTCTTGTCACGTACGAAGCTCCGAGACCCAGGCATAGTAGCAAGATGGTTTTCACATTGTTCAAGGATCCATGCCATCCCTTAATTAAGCCCAACTCGCGGGAGAGCTTCAGCACCAGAGCTTTTGCCAATGAAAATCGACTTCGACCACCGATGTCCGCTGGTTATTTCTATATCAAGATTGAGAATGAGAATGAAGAAGGAAACAAGAGCACCAGCACAAAATGCAGCACCAGCTACTCAACAAGTAAGCGGTCCAAAAACAAGAAACGATGAAGTAGCGGATGTTTTATAGGAGGGTCATGTACCAGCTTGAGTGTCATTTATCTGAAAATCAAATTCATGAGTACGTTGGACCATTTTCTGCGTTTCAAGAACCTTGTGTTTGTCGCATATATATTAATATGCGAAATTGTAACTATTTTTTATTTGGGCCATGTTCGAATCAAAACCCGAAATGAATAAATATATGTAAAGTTAAATCAAATTATTTTCTTCGCTAAATCTTTTGGTAGCCCATTAGATCAAGAATCTTGGCCAAGATCAAGAATCGAAGCGCGCATCTGTCAAGCAAATTTTACTGCCAATTTCTTAATAAAAAACTTCATCACGTTTGATCACTTAACTTTAGTTTTTAATGTAAATTTTGGAGTCTGTCATACATTTGGTGGGTGAAAATTCACGTTTCAAATAAAAGGATTTGCTAAATTTTAACAGAACGTAAATAGAAAATGCTGCTAACATCATGTTCAAGATACTCGATCTAACAAAATATTTTCAAGATGCAGTATAGAACATATTGTGAAATGCTTCTGGATAAAGTACGCCCCATAGTGGCAACATCAACGAAAATAGAAGTAAAATAAATGGGCATCTTTAAGTATATTACACATACCCTGAATACTTGGGAATCCGACAGATATGGCTGCTAAACATATGGTTTCTGCACCTTAAATCACTATTAATAAATTACTTAATTATGTTACATTATTAAAAATTAGACCCAACACCATTGCATACTTAAGAAGTCATGGCTCATAAATTCTTAACCCTGAAAATTCATCTTTAAAATAAAAGGAATTTCTAACAAATTGCTGAAATTTAAAATAACGTAAACAGAAAATGTTGCTAACATTATATTGAAAATACTCGATCTAACGAAACATTTTCAAGATGCAACACATAACATATTGTGAAATGCCGCTGGTAACATCAACAAAAATAGAAGTAAAAGAAAATAAACATCTACCGCACGATACAAATCATAACAATGCAATATTACATCCTTCTTCAACGATACAAAACATGGCAATGCAATATTACATCGTTTAAAAGGTAACCGTATGGTTTCTGCCACCTTAAGGCACCATTAATAAATTACTTAATTACGTTGCATTATTAGTCTCTGCCTACGGCATCGCGACTATATTGTTTGATCGAGAGTTGATATGCTATTAATTCATGGGTTTAATTATTTTTAGCCAAAGTTTATGCAAGAAAATTTTAACCTAAGTTTTTAATTTAGTTTTTTTATTGCCCATTTCACTTATCCAATGTTATTTTGGTATGGGCAACTTAATTTATCCTAAGTTTTCTCAAAACAAAGTTATTCTAGTGGGGGCAACTGAATTTATTAAGTTTTTTGAAATAAAGTTTAGAGTAAGTTTCTAAATTGGCGGCACAGGGACTATAGCGTTGTGTAGATAGTTGATTCCTTATTAATTCATGTGTTGAACGTAAATTTCTACTTCTTAATTACTTTTTTACCAAAGTTTATGCAAGAAAATTTTGACCAAAGTTTTCAATTTAGCCTTTTATTGTCCACATCACTTACCCAATGTTATTTTAGTGTGGGAAACTTAATTTATCTTAAGTTTTCTCAGAACAAAGTTATTCTAATTATTCTAGTGCTAGCAACTTAATTCATTAATTTTTTCAAAACAAAGTTTAGAACAAGTTTCAAAATTGGCATGGGCACTTAGAAACCTATCACATTACACTTGTCATGGTTCGCTAACACGATTGTTTACAACTGTCCCATCTCTTCATTCCATCGCCCTCTATCTTCATTCTATTCAAATCTAAAGCAAAAATATTGTTCATCCACTCTCTCTTCATTTCATTGAAAGCAAACACATTGTTCATGTACTAGTGCATGTTAGCAAAATATTAAGGGTAGCAAACACATTTTTCCTCCATTCCTCAATACACATTGTTCATCCACTAGCGCATGTTGACAAAAGTTTTTGGTGTTTCAGAGAGCGAAGTTTCAAGTGTTTCCAGAAAGACCATAGATATTGCAGAAGCTCTAATAAAAAGAAATTCATGCATCGTAAACAGTGGCAACAAGGATTCCGGGGCTTAGGAGGGCGTGAGTAGTATGTGGAAATAGACTTGGTCTTTTGGAAAACTCTCATCTGCTCATGGTAAGGAGGATATACCCTGTATTTCTCAGATGTAATACTAGACTTGGACACCAACTAAGAGCTATGCTTCTCGTTTTTCATATTTGCCTACATTTTTCTCTACTTGCTTACATTTCGTTTTCAGTTGTTAGCTATACTCACGGGTTTTCAGCGATAATGGCAAAGCTCTTAGAGCCACTAACAGAAATGAACAGAAATGAGTATAACCAAAGGAGACCAACGAGCCTTAATCCTAGGAATGTCAATTTCTACTGGGACTGAGTCGAATAGCAATTGAAGGTGCTCAATCTCAAGCTCGAATACACTGTCCGGGGCCATTCCGCAACTTTCACAGGAACTTGACACATCTCAGGATTATGGATTTTCAACGAAAATCGGTTGAGTGGATTAATATCCAAAGGGTTTTTTCTGGAGTCTCTCGTGCAAGCGTGTCACATAATTATCTGTAAGAATGGATTCCATATGGGATACGCCTTTGAAACTTTTCCATGTCTTCGTACTTTGATAACAACGGACTATGTCGAGATCTCTTCCTCCTTTCTAGTGCATTCATATTCTTTATCAGTTTCAAACTAGAGAATCCAAACAATGCCAGGTATGAAACTTTTCCATGTCTTCATACCTTGATAACAACGGACTATGTGGAGATCTCTTACTGCTTCCTAATGCATTCATATTCGTTATCGGTTTCAAACTAGAGAAACCAAACCATGCGAGGTTTGTAGCTTCTTTTACACTTTTGTGTTTTCTGGTATTCCAGCGCGGCTAATGGCTCTAAAGCAAGGCATGTTGACTTCTACCATTGGTAAGACAATTTTATATATTATGTGAAGATTGCTTTATGTTGTTGCATCTAAAAACCATAGTTACCCCGTTCGAATTCAATTCGACACGATAAGATAAAAATTTGACTGGAAAATTCAGCAAAAATTCGGAAGTATATATTTTAAACATTTAAATATATATGTTGTTTTTCTTGTAACAACAATGTCTTGTCAATTTTTTCCCATTTATTTTGAAATTAATTAATTTTTAATAATTTTTAATAAATATAAACAATTTTGAATTAGAGTTGATTTATCAAAATTAAATACCATTTGAGTTTTAAGCTCGAAGATCCTCTCTTTTTTTCAAAAATTCAAAACTTCCTTTTTAAACTTTCAAAATTTTTATCTAAAAATATTTTATGATTAATATTTACTTAAAAATAAATATTCTAAACTCAGAAACTAATTTTTCATTTTAATTCAAATTTATCTAAAATCCTTTATAATTAAATAATAAAACATATTAAAAAAATTTAAACATTCAAAAATATGTTTATAAGAATTTCTCCTAATATAAATATATTATATTTAAAAAATCAATTAATTATTATAAAATTTACTCTTCAAGTTTTAGTTTTTATTTATTTATTTATTTTATCTATCTCAGCCTCTAAAACCCTTTAAAACAATACTCAAATAAAAAATAACAATTTTTCTTTACTCAAAATATATTTTCATTTCCTACCTACAATCCATTCCATTTCCTACTTACCATAAACTAGCTATCTATTTTATGCTTAGAGATTACTACTTTACTATTATAAAAACAAAAATTAACAAATCCCTACAATAAACTATAAACGGTAGGATCACTGAACTTACTATTATCTAAAACACAAATTAACAAATCCCTCCACTAAACTATAATAAATTACAAATGGTGAATTTTCTGTCATCCAAACGAAACTACCAGTAACCAAATCGAATTTTCATCGAATTATTTCTTCCATAATTTCTCTTAAGGGCGACTAAGATTTTTTTTAATTTCTATGATATCCAAGAGGAACTCGGATAGGAATACCCATGAGTAAGGAAAAGATTGCTTTAGTAACTCCCTTCTATGCCCTCTTCGAGGAAGTTAACCCGGGTGGTGGCTCTGGCTTTGAATATCCATCATCTATTATATACCTCTTACTTTCTATCAGTGAACTCGTTTCCTTTTTCAGTAGCGAATTATTCATTTTACTTGCTACTACTTCATAGCTCGTGCAGCCATTGTCGTCATGTTTATAATATTAAATAACAACATGTTTACAAAAATAAAAACTAGAGCTAATGTCAAGAAGTTTACTTAGGGCAGAGGGTCAACATGTTTGTAGCCAATTGCAATGAATTTTGCTCACTCGTTGCATATTTTCTGTAGCGATATCAGCGATCTCTTCCAACTGCACAATATATGATGATTCTGTCTTCCTGATATATGATGATTTTGTCTTCCTATTTGCCTGATATTTTCTACAGCGATATTATTAATACAATGTAGGATATCAATACACAATTTTTGTAGGGAACAAATAAATTAGATGTAGGCTAATTCTTTTCATTCTGTATTATTTCTATAGCATTAAGCTTAGGCATCTCCAATATTGACAGACACATATAGAGATGGATTGGATTGTACGCTAAAGGTTTGGAAAAATGAAAAACTCGAACAATTCAATAAGGAGTTGTCTATAATGCGACTTTTTGGAGATTCAGGGGACGGAATCCGGCGGAAGAAATAGAGGTTAAATCTTGATTTGTTGTAGTTAAAATGAGTTTTTAACTGCATATTTCGATTCAGCACCCTGAAAAACTCCTGGGAGGATTTGATTGTGCAGAAACTAGCTATCAAACTTACCATTTGAATAAATTGCTGCCGGATTTTGACCGGAAAAACCCACCGGAAAAACTTTCAAAAAATCGCTTTATAGACAACTGCATTCAACAATGCAGAAAGAGTGTTTTTGGTATTGTCAATATTGGAGTTCAAAGTTCGAAGCATTTAATGGGTGAGAATCTCTCAAAGTGTTTTTTTGGTATTGTCAATATTGGAGTTCGAATTCGGAGGCATTTAATGGGCGAGAATCTGTCATTATTCCAGTCACTGCTTTACTTTTTTTTTACTTTATTGGTTTGATTGATTTATCTATTATGAGTTGATATGGACGGAACAATACAAAGGTAAACTATAGGATGTGGTTATGGAGTGGGTTGATTATTGGATTCTATATTGACCCTTGGGTGAGGCTGGCCCAGCCGCTAGAATCTAGGTTCACCTTGATAGGCATTTCCATGTTTTACCATAATATTAATTGGCTAATGTAGATGGGGTTTCTTTAGGATTTTTGTTTTTCGTTAAAGTTCTTAGTTATGGTTATGTACTCTACTTTAGTTATGGTTATTTACTCTACTCAGCTATGGAATAATACACTATGTTACATTTATTCTACTTCAGTTATGGTTATTTACTCCACTGAGCTATGGAACATTTACTCTACTTCAATTAGGGTCATTTACTCTACTCAGCCATGGAATATCTACTCTACTTCAGTTAGGGTTACTTACTCTACTCTTATATAGGGTTATTTACTCTATGTTAGAATTTTTTGGGTGTTTGTTTACCATTCTGGATGACTTAACATATTTTAACTCAAATTTCCAATTTAGAATTGGTGGTTATTTAGCATTTTATTATGTTACAATTTTTTTGGGTGTTTGTTCTCCATTCTAGATGACTTTAATATATTTAATTCAAATTTCCAAATCATAGTTATTTAGCTTTTTACTATGTTACCATTTTTTGGTTACAATTTTTAGGTGTCTTTGTACAGTTTTGGATGACTTAACATATTTTAAATCAAATTTCCAATTGAAGATTATTTAGCTTTCTTTTATGTAACATCTCTTCCCAATATAATTTTTATTGTTTTTTAATATATATATATATTTTTTCATATTATAAATTATAAATGAGATAGAAAAATACTAAATCCAAAAATCTTAATATCCTTATCAATGACAAAATATTGTATTTTTCATGCCTCCAGACATGCTAGTTTAACACCAAATAATGCATATATTTTCCATAGATTTTCGATGCTATGAATCTTTTATTTATATATATATATATATTAATATATATATATTATATATAATATAATATATTATATATAATATTTATATATATATATATATAACTATATATCAAGCCCCCTCATGTGATAGTTAACTCACATATATAGAATGTCAAATTATATTTAAAGGTTAAATGATATGTATATTTATATTTATGCACTAACTTCTGATTTTATATTTATGCATTTTATTATGAAATAAAGAAATGTTAATGTTACTGCAGGCGCAATGCTTGGAGCTGGTCACAATGCAGAGGCTCTGTACGCACAATGCTTTGAGCAGATATTGTCGTAACTTTATCTCACATAACTAAACATCATATCAAAAAGCATAAATTAAACGTATCGAGCTCTAGTTGGACCAATTCAATTGCGCTGTAGTTGGACAATTCAATTGCGCTGTAGTTGAACCAATTTAGTTATGTTTAGTGAAGCTTGCAAAAATAGATGGTAAGAACATATGACCACTCTCTCTCTTACAAATATATGTCTTCCTAAAAATAATTTTCATTTATCTATCTATTTCCGTGGAAATATTCTTTCCTTTTACAATATATTTATCTATTTATTTCTATGGAGATGTTATTATCTATTTATTTCTATGGAGATGTTATTAGTCCCTGCCCTCCGGGCTGGCAGGGACTATACTAATCGATCGGCAAGGCTAGCATTAGTCTGGCACTGTAATCAATGAACCTTAAATAACTTAAACCAAAGTTCGCTGGAATGCAGCAGGATATTTAATATTTTTTTATTCCTTTAACCAATCAATGGATTTTCCATCTTATTTGGCCTCAAAACGAGGCGTAGGGCAGGTATACGGGCTAAAAGGTTAGGATAATTACAAAGTGATCAGGTCATTTGATAGATAGTTTCATGAACTAATGCTAACATAGCATTAGCATTAATGGCCTAACATAAAATGTTAACAAGACTAACAAAACTTAACTTATGTACTTAACATAAGCATGGTGGCCCTGCCGTGTCAACATTCCCTGCCTGCCGTGTCGACAATCCCTGCATTGCGGTGTCAAAACCGTAATTTGCATGAGAACAACGGCCTGCCTTTAAATTGTTCGTTCTCGGTAGCCAAACGTGGATAGTCTGTACATGACCGCTGAATCAGAGCAAGATTAAGGCATGACCGCTGAATCCTTTGGCGGAGAAGAAACAGCTTGTCGCTTGGCGGAGAAGAAAACTTTGCTGGTTTCCTGCGAAGAAAGGAACAAAGCGTGAGTCCAGTGGGAGTGGGTTAATACTTCGGCTGATTACAATACAATTGGAGACAACATAACTGGTGAGAATTTGATTTTTTTGGTTACCCATCTCTTACAGATTACTGAAAAAAACTTGAAAATGTGGCATATTACTAATTTCTTAGTGCTCTGAAATGTTTCCTCAGCCATAGATACTTACATGTTCCTTCGGAACTGGTTCAAGAGAATTCCCCAGTATAGAAGACTTGATTTCTACATTGCAGGAGAAAGCTATGGAGGTGAGTTCGATCATATTTCAGATATTACAACCTTTTGCTTTGCTAATATATTCTAATTACGGCCATGTTCATTGTACAATATTGGTATTCATAATTGTTCATTTTATTAACAGGGAAATACATTCCCGAGCTACCAGAGCTAATTTACGATATGAAAAACTCCTCCTATAACAGTCAGACTTATATAAACCTCAAAGGTTTCATAGTAAGTATCGGGCTTCAGTATTTCCTAGTAATTTCTGTAGATGACTATACTGAGTTTGCACAAGAATAGACTAAACTAATTACAAAAGCAATGGCCTTTTTGCAGAATAAAAGGAGGATTAAGTTCATGAATTATTACCTGAACAAAGCGCTGAGAAAGTTCTTGCAGAAAGCGGTAGCATAACAGTCTACTTACCTGCGGATAGAAGCATGAAAACAAGTATTAAAAAATGATCTGTAAACACTAAAATTATCTAAAACACAGAAACTACGCTAATGCCAGTTGTCTCTGAAAAAGAAAATTGAAGTAAAGCTACGGAAACTTGTCTCTATAAGAGATATTTAGCCCTGAACTACAACAGGTGTCTCTAAAGAATTAAAACATTAACCCTAAGCGACTTCAATATATACATTTTAGCGGCAAATAAACGAAATTGTTTCCTATCTTCGTCGAACCAGAAAATTGACATGAAACTGCCGAATTGTTCCTCGAAAATAACAAATCTCCGCTGACAATGTCGTGAAAAGCTTTTACAGTGGACCACAGAAATATTTGCAGCGTTTGCGGTTTAAAACACTGAAATAGGAAATTCTTGGTTAGGTATGCAAAGACTCTCAGACCCTCTGCTGCAACTAAGTTTAAAGATATTACCGATTCGCTGCCCTTAGAAATGGTACAAAATGCTTAAATATACCCGAGAAGCAATGTGTTTGTCAAAACAAAGAAATACATTGAAACCTGTTTACCGTGGCCTGAAGCCTAAACTCCGCACGCAGTCTGAATTCTGTGTTCTGTGTCGATTGAAAATGCCTCACTTACGCGCTAGCAGGTAATCCCCTTCCTGGTGTGTATCAAGTGCTTTGAAAACTGTTTACCGTGGCCTGAAGCATTAACTCCGCAAGCAGTCTGATCCGCAAGCAGTCTGAATTCTGTGTCGATTGAAAATGCCTCACTTACGCGCTAGCAGGTAATGCCCTTCCTGGTGTGTATCAAGTGTAGCACGTGGCTTGCATGCAAGGTAATCTTTGGTAATCTTGATATATACGCGGGCACTATAGTTTGGCTTTTTCACATTGATTTACTCGGTGGTCAACCTACGCATCTGTTTTTCTATTTTCTTCCCTTTAAAATACAGGCTTCACGATAAATTTTGTTAATCATAGCTTTGGCTACTTAATTCGAACAATACTTTTATCACTCACAATCTGTTTTTCTATTTTCTTCCCTTTAAAATACGGGCTTCACGATAAATTTTGTTAATCATAGCTTTGGCTACTTAATTCGAACAATACTTTTATCACTCACAATCTTTATAAAAGCAGATTGGACTCGGGACATAATCAAATTAATTTATAAAAGTAATAAAGTAATAGATATTTAAAACTTCGATAAACATACATGTAAAAAATAACTTTTAAAAATTTAAAAATAACAATCCGAAGTAAGTAAGTATTATGTTTCGATGCAATTTACAAAATTTACCTGTTTAAACTTTAAGAAATACGGTCGCGTCCGCTTTAAGAACTTAGTGCGGTCCAAAATTAGTTTAAAAAATCTATAATACGGATTTCATTGCTGGAGCATAGCTGTTTGGTATCGGTGGGTAATATGCATGACCTTTTACGATATTAGAATCGTCTTTGTCGATTTATTATTCCATGCATTAATCTGAAAGAGAATTCCATCGTTGCGCAGAGCCCGCAGTTTTTAAACTCGTACGACGCTGTGTAGAGAGTGGGCGCTTGAGTATAAGGTACATCTTAGAACAGAGGACTAACGAAAAGTGCAACGAAGCAGAATGCCTTCAAGATGGAACCTTCCCATGGAGTCCAGTGAAAGAAACCCTATATTGGTGGTCGGTTCAGTTATAACCGCGGTGATCGGTTCAATGGGCGTTGTTTTATCGGCAATCGCCCTTATCAACTTGGGGAGATCTGGCCATGTTAATAAGCTGGCGTTGGCTTTATCTGTGTCTCTGATGTTCTGCTTTTTCATATTAGTGATGTCAGTACTCAGCCATGTCTATCGCTCTTTACTTCATCAGCATTCTTGAAGACCAATCTACGATATGCAGCCAAAGCAGTACTTCACAATCTTAATTATCAGATTACATGTTTTGTTATAAATGTTTTCCGTCAGGACGGTGACTCCAGTTGTCATGCTCCGGAGAGTATCTTGTGGTTCATTAAACAACTGTTGAGTGTTGCGATGATCATTGTCAATGCTTAGGGTTTAGATTGTGCGGCTTAGAGGTTAGCTGGACAGCTAAATGGTGACTAACCCCCATACCCCACCACAATGTCGGCTCATTTGCAACCTGCACTATTCGATGGGACCTCTGTTATATGCGTTGAAACCCGAGGCAATCCTATAAACTAATCATGCCGCTGTTTCATCCACTTTCTCGGCGAGTACCTGTTGACTAGACTCTTTACCCTTCTTGGAAAGTTATATACGATTCCAAGATTCTGAAGGTATTGCTTGGCTTTGATTCCTCGGCACCATTGTTCTGGTATACTGTTCTGTTCGGTCTAACATTGTGCTTAGGAGACAAAAGAGCGCTATCCGACTGTACAGAGATCAAGGAAGAAGACGGTACAGCAGGCTTGGCTGCAACCTTTGCAGGCTTCATTATTAGCTTAGGTGTATGACCAGTAAGAGTCTCCCCATTTTCTGACGTTTCTCCAGAGTGCAGAGCCTCCTTAATCTGCAGGGCTTCTACAATCTTCTTAAGAGCTTGAAGATCTCTGTCACAGTTTTCTAGCTCTCCAACTAATTTCCGCCTCTTCTCGTAAACATTAAATGCAGCGATTTGTGCCTCGTCCAGCTTCTGAGATGAAGGAGACTGAGCAGATGGACTTTCGACGGTCGTATGAGAGATCTTTATTATATTTGCGGAGCCATTGAAGCAATCAGAATTATCGTCACTATGATTGCTTGCTTGATCTTTAATATTTACCTCAGAAACAGATTTGCCGAATTCCAAACACGCTCTTCCAGTCCTTGGGCTTGTATTCAACATTTTTTTCCATTCCATGATCTTAGAAGCTGACACCGGACTGCTGGAGTTAGGCATTTCGTCTAACCCCATAAGACGCGCAACAACATTCGGCGAACGTTTACTCGGGGTATCCGGAGAGAGTTTGGATGTCTCCTTCACCTTCAACGAAGAGCACCGAAGTACAGCTGCATCTTTCCGCTCGATTGTAGATGGCCTGGAAATTTCCCTGTGGTCGCATGAAAACCTCGGGGAGTCCTTTACAAATGACAATCTTGGAGGTGCCGCATATTGTCTGGATTCGAACAAGGATCTTGGTGTACTGTCGATATTATTATCCACCGCTAGATTCCATGGCGAGACAGAAACAACTTCTTGCAATTCATTAGAGACCGCCGTTTCAATTGCTTTTCCAGCGATTTTAGGCGATAGGCTCAGTGGTATATTTTGCTCACCTGCGTCCTTGACGTCCGTACTGCACTTAATTCTTAATTCGAACACTGTTTTCTGTTTTTCTTACAGGTGTGTGATGTTCCTGATGTTGCTGCTGCTGAGTCAACCGAATCTATTGGCGGCCGCTGCATCAACATTGATGCACCTCTGCTACTGAGTCAATGAATGTTTACTCTGTTATAGCGGAGGAACTCTCGGAAGCGACAACACGAGAATCATTAGCGGCCACAGGAGAAACAGCAGGTGCAGCAGTAAAATGAGCAGCACTGATCCCTGCAAAAGGAAAGACGAGCCGTTCACCAGGTAAGTTTCATAAGTCTAAATCCTATTTCTTGCTTGTGATATTTGAATTTAAGCCGGGCGTCACCTAATTTTGAAAGATGAATGTTAAATGTGTTGAAGTATATTAAAAAATTATGGTTGATTTTAAAATCTAATTTATCTCACAGAATATAAAACATCATTTCAAATAGAGATATCAAAATAAATGCATAGGAAAATATTACCTGACGAAGATTTTGATGATGTCACAAATGAATTGAACTCAAATTTCTAGTACCTCTCCATTTTTATGGACTCCGACCTATTATAGGTTCTTTTCTATCCCTGCAAATGATCTTGCTATGATATCAAGAAGATAAAAATTGAAAAACAAAATAGGGTGCACCCAAAAAAGAAAACACAGAAATATACAATCTAATAATGATTGAACAGATAAAACGGAAACGGAGCAATACAAACACAGAAATATACAAGCTAATCATGGTTGAACAGGCTAAGATGAAACCATCGAACCTCGGATACCTTCCTTTTTGCATAGAGTCAATAGGCACCTGGGAATGAGTCAGAAAAATAAGTTTGGCAGAGTACCTAGGATACCTTGTCTCCAGCAGAACCTGCGATTCATAGAAAGAATAGGACTTCTGCCACAGATAAATGTAGCATAACGTTTTATGTCCCATATTCAGATGTGCAATTAGATGAACAAAGCTCTGACAACTGTAATTTGTGCAGGTACCTCATCAGAGAATGAGGAGAGGAGCCGGCGGGAATCAAAGGCCAGATGGAATCCGAAACCAGTACAGATCCAGATCTTGCAGTTGGTATTTAACTCGGGTGACAAACCGTACCAGATATGAAATAGAGAGAATCAGAGCTCAGCCGCCCACCGATTCGATCTGAGGCCTCCAAAATGAGGAGGTCTTTGATTCCATTGTCTGCCAGAACCTTTGCAGACATGATTCCTACAATCCAAGTTACAGATGACAACGATAAGCATGTAAAATTTAAGAGATGATCCGATTCCACGCACAGACAAACTAAACACATACTGCATAGCGGAGGCATTTTTTCCGACCATGAGTACCAGCAGCAGCACCCCAACCGGCAGAGCAAGGCAGCGCTACGTGGCAGTTAGCATACTATTTGGCCTCACCTAAACATTGCAGTGTGTCGTTTGGGCAGAGAGGGAGAGCGACGGAGACATTGGGTTGCTCACAGGAAAGCCGATAATGGGCTACACTACTAACGAACAACTCGTTGGTCTTCCTTAAACCGATCCCTGGGATGACAATGACACAGCTGACCGCATTTGACAAGTTACCCTAGCCGCACATGCAACCAATGATTTATCTGCATGAGTGTTTCCACGTTGCGAGTTTCATATTACTAAACTTACTACTACAACAAAACATGTGTCTACTTTCGAACCTAACTACCTTTTCTTACCTACTAATCCAATGCACATAATATTGTATTTTACATGTACAAATTAAAAGATAATAACATGTGTCTACTTTTGAACCTAACTGCCTCTTCTTACCTACTAACCCAATGCACATAATATTATATTTTACATGTACCAATTAAAAAATAATATTATATTAAAAGATAATATTATATTTTCACTATTATTTTTCCCTATCATATTCTAATTACATTCCATATTTAATCAAACGAGGACTTTTGGAGCAGGTAGGTCAAAGTAGGGTAAATAAGTAAACACACAAAACCTTTTCTTAAATAAACTATAATAACCTTTTGTAGTTTAGATGCCCTGGATGAGTTTATTTCACCTTGGAAGCACTCAATTAAACAAATTTCGCTCCGGAAAAATAATCAATTTGCCAGATTTCACCACGAAAACACTGAATTCTCTAAATTCTACCAATGAACCCAACGTCTTTCGCAAACAAGCCAATCAGACTCCATAACAGGCCTTTCTGCTAGTCTTTTTAAATGAACCGATATCAATGGCAAATAGTTTAGGGTTAGCAACACGATCTTCGCTCCAGAAACCCTACCTACAATTTTGTCATTTCTTTACAATAATTTAATCTCCTTTCCGCAACATCAGAAATATTTAGCGAATTTCATAGTGGTTTTCTTGTTCCTTCGCCAAAATCTCCTCCAGCCATGAGCTGGGAAAAAGCAGTGCTTTTCTTTATGCTATGGCGAATTCGACAGTAGCATTGACAATGGTATCCTGAAGTTAATTTTGTCAGAAGCGTCGGTGGAGTAGTAGTCGTTGCTTCAGTAGCAGAGGTTCAACATTCATTGACTCAGTAGCAGAGATGCATCAATGTTGATGCAGCGCCAGCCAATAGATTCGGTTGACTCAGCAACAACAACATCAGGAACATCGCACACCTGTAAGAAAAACAGAAAACAGTGTTCGAATTAAGAATTAAGTGCAGTACGCAACAACCGGCCAGGTTTTCCGTCGATTCCAGAAAGATAGCGAAATGTTCGCTGGATTTCAAAGATGTTTTGATAGATTCGTTACAGAGACTTGATCATCCTCTTAAGGCATCCGTTATCAGTTTCCGAGAAACCTGAAAGCATTAGGTTTTTTTCTAAGACCAAGGATCTGTCAAAAGGTGAGCAAAATATACCGCTGAGCCTATCGCCTAAAATCGCTGGAAAAGCAGCTGTTCTTCATGTGTTGTACGTGTCTGCAGGTGCTGGCTCCTATGGGCGTCCTCCATTCCTTCTTATATCACCACACTGCAACTTCATTTCTTGTCTTGGCGGCGAATGCACAGGAGATCGGCCTCCCCACAGCATCGACTCAGTTTTCCTCTTCTTGGCGGTGAATGCACAGGAGATCGGCGTCCAGGTAAATGAGCTTGCTGTATAGTTCAAACTGCATGATTCTGCCTTGCTGAGTTTTCCAACCAACTGACTCTGGTAACATTATTTTTCTGCTCCCTGGGCCGTCTTATGTTTGATCTTGCATCTTTTTCTGCATTGAATCACACATTTAGTTGTCAGTCATTCACTGCAAGCTTATGTTTTCCATCTCTTCTAAATATTATAATCATATTCCTATGTATATGAATATATTGAATATAATAATATAAATAGGCACGAGGCATGCAATTATTTCTATACAATAACATGTTATATTGTCATTCTCATGCCTATATGACATACTTTTTCAGGTACGTTTTTAGAACTCCTGGAACCATATATTTTAAAGGACATGCTTGGCTGTCTACCTCCTGAGGTAATATAAAGACATTAATTCGTAGAGGTAATATAAAGACATTATTACGAATTAGTCAATACTTTTAGTATCTTCATGGTAATTGTAACTGGCTCTTCTCATGCAGAAGTTACTAATTATTTCAATTTGTTTGAACAGGTGACAGGAACCACAACAGTAAAGCCAGAGAAGCCAGAGAAGCCAGAGACGTTTGCGTGCAAGACGAAGTTACCTGGTATCTGAATATGCTCGATTTGCAAAAAGCATCCTGCCTTCTCCACGCCTGAATTCAACTGTTCAGGTAAATCCAACAATTGCAACAATTCAAGCTTAGAACAGTAAATTTGAGCTATGAATTTTTCATAATTCAAACCGTTTTTTCAAATGTCAAGTCGGTTTAAACTACAAAAATTAAAATTTGACTATTTTTTATCAAATAATTCATTCAAAAATAACTAATTTTATGTACTTACCTGGGTGGAAGTTAATAACAAATACCGCTGCCAGTAAAGTTTGCCCGGCCAGCAGAGTTTAGTCGACAGAGTTACAGGACACCGCTGCCCACAAAGAACCAGATCATGCTCATTATTATCCCTGTAAAAACAGGGCATGCTCAAGAATGGCGGAATCTGTTAGTGAAGTGCTGAAAATTAGCAGGAAAACATGCTCAAGAATCTAATATTTTATTATTTTAAACAGTGCATGCTCAAGAATGGTGGAAAATTAGCAGGAAAACATGTTTATTCTACCATTAAAACAACAAAACCCTTAGCTTTCATTTATTTGTAAATTTACACCATACCCATTTCTCCCAAATTGACTGGTTAGCATGTCTATGGCCATACCTGCAGAATTTTAGCTCTGAAAAACGTGCAGTTAATACCTTATCTGCAAAACAGAAGAATTCCATTTAGAAGATTCAAGTATTGTAATTTGTGGGCATGTTATAGATATCATTTATTTGTAAATTTACACCATACCCATTTCTCCCAAATTGACTGGTTAGCGTGTCTATGGCCATACCTGCAGAATTTTAGCTCTGAACCCAATCTTTACAAGAGGAACATGCAGAATAATATAACAGCTTACATGCAAATGAAAACGTGGAGGCAGGAGGTAGTGTGGGATGCCAGACTGTTTGGTATACACCTGAGATGGCCGCCGCTGGTTCAAGCTCTTCATATAGACCACGAGCAGAAGATCAATTATCTTGATTAATACAAAATTTCAAGAACAGATCTGTCTTCCATGACAATGAAACCCCGCTGGTAGTTCTGCCATCGTCTGTCTTATAAGCCACCCACCGGCGACTCTCTTTTTACCCTGGATTGCATTAATTCAGAAAATTTAACAAACAAAAAGACAATAACATAATTGGCCAGCATTGCCAGGACAAACAATGGGGAAAATTAAATCTGAGGTTGGGGATTTTACCTGCAACACACAGACACAGAAAAAACTAAGATGTAACTGCAAAAGATCTGCCCATGGCGGTGGCCGCTTCGTCTTCCATCCATTTTGGGGGAAGTAATAATTGCAGTCTCGATAAGGCATTGCTCCATTAGATAGGTTTTTACAGTCGGGAGCTAGCTGGTAATGGACATTGGAGCCAACAGTTAATGGACGTCGCTGACAGCCAAGCTAATCAGCTAACCTTCGTTCCACCGCCCGCTACAAAATGATTTATTTATGCCAGAATAAGGCATTTGGTATGCATGCAGGTTTGTGTTGAGCATGAGAGATACGTGGCCTAAACATGTGTTTCTTTTCGATCTTGTTGATGCTAACCCCATCTTGTAAGTTGAATATCCACTCGCTCTCTCGCTAGGGCTGCAAGCATGTAAAATATAAAACACTAATGCAAATCCAATTAAATCCATCCTCAATATTTAACACGTGTAACTCTAAAATTACCAACACACAAACACATATATGTGTTGATTGAAAAATTCTGGTAATTAATTGTATGAGGAAATGCTTGTCCCGACATATTGTGCCATCTTAGGTCGTGGAAAAGAAATGATCCTTAAAAGCCAGAGCCACATAGTGGCATTACTTGTTACGATTACAAAATATGTTAGCACCCGTTCGTGCAGGAGGGAATTGAATAAGCCACTACAGTGAACACGGGAATTTAATGCCATAAAAGTGCGAAAGCGAGGCATGAGCCTGCTGGGTGCTCTTCATGGGAATCCCAAGATCGTGGAATGTTCATGGCCATAATCAGAAACAACTAGTTAGCCAGTAAAACGTGAAAACATTTAACAAGGCCTTTCTTTCGCAACATAATTATTCTAAGACAATTGATTCATGCAAGACACTAGAAACTCGCTTCCAATCTCTTAAACCTGCCTCGTCTCATTTCTTAAATATTCCAAGAACAAAAAAAGGATTTCATCAGTACGCTCCACGAAATCCAGTTTATCTTAAACAAAACAATTAATAATGCAACGAGATAATGTAAAAAATAATTCGTATATTATCTTTGGAAAGTTACAACTTTCATGATACAACAGCAGCATAGCTCTTGGCACTATATCCAGGAAGCTATAAGAGAAAACAGCTGATACAAAACCACAGACAGAAAAATGTCCTTACAAGCCTGTCTGTGGAACACTCATTAATCTTTGTATCTAAAATGATTTCTCTATAGGGCTTCTCAAAACATATACACTTTTGGCTGCAAGTGACACTTTCCCTGGGAAAAAACAGCAAGCCCAAATATCACAAGTAGCAAAACATTGCTGAAGCCCTTTGAACATCTATTGCCCCCTTTGCCAGTATTAATGTATTTTCTTGAATGTTCTGAGTTAAGAAACATTTGTCTACTTCTCAGTCCCCATCTTATTTTAATGTATAGCAGGGTCCCTAAAGTGGAAATTGGTATTCACCTCATGAAGCAATTACTGATTTGATTCGGTGTACAACTGTGAGCCGATACAGGCACTCGTTACCCTCCAATCTAAACAACAAATACAGTGCTCTTGCTAGCCACAAGATCTTATTACGAGGCTACACATTCAATACTTGATTTTACATGCCAATCAAATGGTAATAAAAGGAAAAAATAATCTACAGTCTACAAAATGTGGCAAACTGATGAGAACGTTGGGTGCCAGAGCTGTATTCTATAAAACCACGAGTCTCCAAAATGACATGTATACAGGTTACTTTTTCAAATTGTTACGTGAAAGAATTCGCTTGCCAAAAGGACTAATGCGCAAAGTTGGTAAATGTGGCCGAATTGCATCAACCAATGTAGAATGAAGAGAACCCTGCAAGCAGCCTCTTATGTCACTAGTCATGGCTATGCCCACAGTCAGTCTTTCCACTCAAAATGACAGGCCCTATGAGCAACTACAACAGCTAATTAGATAGAGTAAGGATAGTCAAGCTTCGCGTAGCAGCAAAATAGTCATAGTGTGACTCAGGCTGAACTAGACAAACAACGAATTAGAACTAAGAGAAGATTGAACTACTCATATTGCAACTAGAATCGGGAAGAGTCAAAGCTCCCTGTTCTTATGTGTCAATTATCCACCTGAATTAATCAACAAAATGCTTCATGAGAACTTAAAATAAAACAAGACGGGCTGCGGGGCAGCTAGTCCCTGCCGCAGCCCGCAGCGTATCTGCCTGGTCGTGCGGTCGTCCTGTGTTTGAATGGTTCATTTTGGGTTGACAATTCAGGACAACAAAGCTGTTGCAGTTTTGTATGATGCTACGTAAATCTCTGTAGTAAATACTCAGAACTTTCAGAACTTATTTTATATCAGAATATGTATGGTAAGTTTATATGTTGAGCAATGTTTGACAATGCACCTGCACCTGCATTGAAGACTTCTGCATAGAACAGAGTTGCTAAAGCAACTGCAAAAGCGGAATTAAGCTCCTTTCATGAATGTCAAGATCTGGACAGCAAAGAGCCGAGAGTGATCTTGCACAAAGAAACCAGGGCGTCTTAACAGAGAGCTGAGACTCATCGTCTTTGATCAACACTCGCCCCATTGTTGCCATCAGTGTTTTGAGTTTGATATCGGCCAGCGTTTTCTTATCGATTGTTATTGTATTGGCGACTACCTTAAATCGACTGAGTGAAATTACGACTCCAATTCTCAGCACTCTGAAGGGATAATGGCGTAACTGGAATTTGTACTTTAATAATGGTGGTTGAGAAAATAGAGAGATCTCATTTTTATACGAAGTATGCTACAATTATTTTGTAGAAATCTACTCATAATATTCAGCATTGCCTGGTAAGACACATGGGCAAAAACTATAAGCAATTCCCATACTTGAACCTTTCTGAAATTGCGGCCATGAAATTTTTGTAAAATTTATGTGCCCATTAATCAATTTGATTAGCCGTAGAATTTGTTCTCTATTTAAATTTTGTGAAGTCCAAATCTCAGTAGCAATATTAAGCATACGAGGACTAACTTCACTCTTTCAAATTATTTTATTGCACACAAACTTTAATGTCCTTGGATATATAGCTATAGAATAAGCTTCGAATATTCCATTTCTGAGGACCGTAGGTTTTCAAATTAACGTGTGTTGTTTCATTCTCAGCCGGTCCATGTGCATGCAAGAGACACCTGGCTGAACGTTGGGAAGGCGAGTTGAATTATGAGTTCGCGTAGACAAAATAGTCCCAAGTTTGCTCTCCCACAAAGGCCAAGAGATCCAGACGCTCAACTGATTAAGAAAGTTAGGGTGCGTGAATGCCCTGTGTGTCACAGAAGTTTTTGGTAATGAGGCGACCCAAATGAGCAAGACGCTCCATAGCTTGGGCCACTTGCTTGGGCGGAGCCGCCTGCGAAGACTCAGAATCCCCTTGCTGTTGATATTGGATATCTCCTCTGTATTCATAGCTGGCAGTGGCAGCAGGGTCACCCTGCTCCTCTACCAAATTGCCCAATAGAGGCGATGCCCGAGGACTCATGAAGCTCGTCGACGGTGAGGAGATGTTGGGGCTTGGCTGCTGCTGCATATTGTATATTCAAATTATTCACCTTCCTCTCGCCAACTTCGAATCTCAGAGTAGTTTTGTGTTAAACTCTGTCTGTCTTTCCAAAGGGAGTTATTTCTTCTGGTTGAGTCTCAAGTAATTGTTTCAACGGGATTGGAATATCAAGTAATTGTTTCAACGGGATTGGAATACTGCAGGGTAGCAGAACCGAGACGTTCGATCTGAACGTGCCTGCTGAAGATGCAAATAATTGTACTCAATTGCAGCACAGTTCTGCAGTTTCTGCCAATTTAGGGGCGGATTATACCAGTGGCACCTTTTTTTTAATGGGCACAAGCCAGGTAACTATAGCAACGGCCCTTCGTTCATGCTTCTGCTGCTAGCATGCAACGGCCCTTCTGCTGCAAACAAATCAGCAAATACACTTCTGCCTTGCTGAGTTTTCCAACCAGCTGACTCTGGTAACATTGTTTTTCTGCTCCCTGGGCCGTCTTATGTTTGATCTTGCATCTTTTTCTGCATTGAATCACACAATTAGTTGTCAGTCATATAAAGACATTATTACGAATTAGTCAATACTTTTAGTATCTTCATGGTAATTGTAACTGGCTCTTCTCATGCAGAAGTTATTAATTATTTCAATTTGTTTGAACAGGTGACAGGAACCACAACAGTAAAGCCAGAGACGTTTGGGTGCAAGACGAAGTTACCTGGTATCTGAATATGCTCGACTTGCAAAAAGCATCTTGCCTTCTCCACGCCCGAATTCAACTGTTCAGGTAAATCCAACCAGTTCCACTGCAATTGCAACAATTCAACCTAATTCTGAGTTTTCTAATAGCTCAGTAATCTTGCAAATATGTTACTGAATATGATATAATCCAAATTAATGCCAGACTGTGGAACCGCGGAAATAATTCATTCAAAAATAACTAATTTTATGTATTTACCTGGGTGGAAGTTAATAACAGATACCGCTGCCAGTAAAGTTTGCCCGGCCAGATGTCTTTCTGCTATGCAGCTGCACTATGAAGAACATTTATGTGCAATCAAAGTCACGCAGGGCTTGCACCTCGCCACATCCGCAGCCACTCGAAGGTTTAACCAGGGCCTCCATGATAATACAATCTCAAGCTCGATAACCGGTGGACAAAAATACTTATCTCAGTGAATTGGACTGGACGGATTATCAAGTTACTAATTAAACTATTCGACAATACGGAGACTATGAAGTCAATTATTACTATGAGATTTCGGATCTGAACCTAAAATGTTACAAAGTAAACTTATTACAAATTTTATAACGACAACGAAGCCATAAATAAGAATGTTAAATCACTGAACGCAAACCCATTCTTACCAACCCAAAACCCAACAATTCCCAAATCAAACCCTTAAAAATCAACCTCGCCGTGGATTACCAAACACGAGCTTTTTCTGTTTCAAAGTAAAAAGAAGCTGAAATCCATTCTTGACAAGCCGTTACTGTAATAAATGGGAAAAAGGAAATTTCAAACGACAGTTCACATCTAAAGACGAGAAATGTTTAGAAATTTACCTGTATTTTGCCCTGAAATAGCCGATAGAGAGCCGATCGGAATCGTTCAATATACTGACGCCAATAAATTAGAGCGTTCTATAACGATCTGAAATCATTTTTTGTTGAATTCACACCGAGATTGCCCAAAAAATGAAAAGAAAAACAGAAAACCCTCTTTTTTGCAGTCGCAGTACTGAAAGCCGAATCAATTGAGCCTCTGCTCTGAGCTGTGCATTATGCAGATCCACCGACATTCAACTTGCCCAATATAAAAACACAAACACAAAACCAGACAACAGAGTCTCTGGGTTTTTCCCACCTGCAACAAAAAACGCCTGCCACACCAAAAACATAAAAACAATTACCCCCAATTCATCACATCAAGCTAACCAGACAAACAGTTATCGCCATTTCCTCTGCTTTGATGCAGCAAATACGCCAACCGATTGATGAACAGTGAATGGACTTCCGATGCCTGCTTCTGTGGCCTGGAAACTCCAGCAAAGTTCTGTGGACTGCAGGATCGTAACAAATTCTTACGGAAAAGATATTGCTGAGAGATGAAGCACCAGATCCATGACCTGCAATACTTCTTGCGGAAACGACACGGGCTCCCCTGCTGAGTAGTGAATCGTTGCGCCGTGCGTGAATAGCAGGTGGTAAGTCCTGAATTTCAGAAGTGAATAGTTGCGCCCTGCCTGAATAGCACGTGGCTTGCATGCACGTGGCTTGCCTGGCTTTACGGAGGAATTGTGTAATTTACCGCCCCTCAGCCATCCTTGTTTGATCCCTGATCTTTTCTGCCACGTTCCTCCACCACAGCACAGTAACATGAAACTTTGTAAGGACGAGGGGGAATTTGCGAGATACAAATCCCAGTGCACCGACTTTGGAATGTGGAGAGTATCTCTCGCAAATCCAGGTCATACCCTATGTAAACATGGTGCGCTAAAGCTTCAACGAATGAGAGGTCCACAAAGTGCAGAACAACGTAGCTATTTTATCTCTTCACGCATGGATGTGTACAAGTCTACTAGTTAAGCCACAGTGACAAATCCTGTTGTCATGGCACTTTCTTTATTCGGTACTGTCAGCAGATGCCGCCGTATGGATTTCAATTCTTCCAACCTCCCCTAGCCATGTGCGCTCATAGTTTTCTTCTTCGTATAGAGTTTTCCTACCAACTGTAAGGATTTGGCGCAATATTTTAATTACATGCGTGCTATGTTATTGTTCTCAGTTTTTTAGTTACTGCAAACGCTGTCAAGATTGTTTTCAGTTTTTTAGTTATTATAAGGGCTAATACATATCGCACTTCTTTGTATGCCTGCGACATCATGTTTGTACTGATATATTATGTATTCAGAGGCTTCTAAACCGGCAAGGGCTTTTTTTACTGTAAATTTTAATATCTATGTTTATATGTTATCAGCATTTTGCCAAACTGTTTCACAGTTTTGTAACCAAATGCCTGAACGTAGAGATCGGGGCCAAAAATTACCTCTAATGCTCATTATTATCCCTGTAAAAACAGGGCATGCTCAAGAATGGCGGAATCTGTTAGTGAAGTGCTGAAAATTAGCAAGAAAACATGCTCAAGAATCTAATATTTTATTCTTTTAAACAGGGCATGCTCACGAATGGCGGAAAATTAGCAGGAAAACATGTTTATTCACCTGATCCCACGACCGCGACGCTGCATAGCGCACAATAACAGTTTCAGAAAATGGGCACAAACAGAACTCTGTGCAGGGGATTGATGAACAGTGAATGGACTTCCGATGCCTGCTTCTGTGGCCTGGAAACTCCAGCAAAGTTCTGTGGACTGACGGAGGAATTGTGTAATTTACCATTCGGACTGGGGCAGGGACAGTGTTATTTCCCTATTGAAATAGTTATTTACAATATATTGGTATAATATTAACAATCAAACAAGTTAGTGACCGCTACTATAAATTTAAAAAAAATAACATTTACTGAAATTTGGTAGAGACTACCACTACGCAGTTACCGTTGTTAAAAATTTGACCCAACGCCGTCACGTACCTAAGAAGTCATGGTTTATAAATTCAAAACCGTGAAGAAATAGTTAAAGAAACTTGATCTACTTATAGGATTAGACACTTTCAATGATACTTTCCTACTCACTAGAGATAATTTGTGCTATTAGAGGACACTACCATGCAAATTTTAAAATGGATTTTAACCCAAGTAATACATAATGTTAGTAAGGTAATGAAAAAATGTTTTATTAAACATTTGACGCTTTATAAAATATTCCCACCAAAGTCGTCTTAGAAGGTGCCTATGTGTTTATTGTGCTGCTTTTGATACTAGTCGGTGGTGGTAAATGTGTTTGCTAGAGATAGTTCAATATATCAGTATAATATATAATTTTTTATATTTATTAGATGAAAACTAAATTTAATAATAATTAATTATTACTTTTAATCTTGAATTAAATTTTTAGTCTTAAATCTCTGAAACATGTAATTTTAATATAATATAATAATTCTTATTTTAAATAAAAGATAATAATAGTCTTTCAATTGTAACTAATTTTTTTAGATAATGATAAACATGTATAAGATATTATTATAAAATTGGATGTGATATTTAAAAAGACTTATTTCATTTAACATTGAAAGGAGATAACCAAACACGGTTTAATAATATAATAATATTATAAAATAATCAACAAAATAATATGCGTCTTAAATTAACGAATGTATTATAGCATACATAAGTAAGACGTGTTATACATTAATTTGAGACTGATTGAAATGGACTGATTTGAAAGTGTGGTTTAGGAAGTTTTATATCTATTAACTATGCATTCGCATCTAATGCTGCAGAGGAAACGCGTAAGCCATAGTGCAGAAGAATATTGAAATGTGATAATTTGCGGGCTTTTTTGAAAGCAAGGGTTGATGATTTCGAGTTTTAATTTGAGGAAGCCATGTCGAACACTGCTGAAATGGAATGCAAGCAGTCATAAATATGCACTGAACCTGCCTAGAGACCTTTGTTTGCAGCTGGTAAAGACTGTGGAGTTAAAGGCGAAGATAAATGAATGAATACATGCGAACAACAACCGGGCAACCATATTGACTTGGAAAGGGCTATTCAAACGGGAAATTAAAATATGAAGATATATTGAAAACATGTATTATACTCATTAAAATCAATTTTTTTGTCAACAAATTATGTTAAAACCCATTGACAATGAAATGGTTGTGAGGACATTAACTATCAAAATGGTATC
>APFE031341153.1:0-28703 GCA_000404065.3 Pinus taeda
TATCTATCAGGATTCCAGGTTTGACAAACAAGGCCCTTGGTATCAAGCTTGTGTGGCGAATTCCAAATGGGAAGGATCAATGGTGGGGCGATCTCTCTCAAGGAAATATGTTAATTGTCAGTGGTCAAAGATGCTTACAGAAATTATTCCAGACCACCCCTACACCCAAATTTGGAAACTCATCAAGAAAATTATTCCTCAAATTAGAGACCATCTCTCTAAGAATCCGGGGAATGGGAAAGGCACCTCTACTTGGAACGACAGATTAATGGGAGCAACACCCTTGAACCAACATCAAAATTTAAGAGGTATGAAAGAGTGGGGGGATGAGAAAGGCACAACCTCTTTATATTCCATCTCTGACTGGGAACAAAGATGGATTGCTTGGAGAATTCAGTCTCTTCCAATAGACTGAAAAATCAGTGGGAAGATTTGAAGCTTCTTCTTGTAGGAGCTACTCCCATAAATAAAAGGAGTCAGGACAACTATATATGGGACCCAAGTGGAGGCAATTTCACATTTAAATCAGGCTACGATTTTCTCTAAAATCATAGCAATCACGAAAACTGGAATCTTTGGTCAGTTGTTTGGAAGAATGAATGCCTCCCCAAAATTAACTTTTTCACCTGGACTCTTCTAAAAGGAAAGATCCTTACGGCGGAAAACTTAAGGAAGAAGGGTTTCCATGGCCCCTCTATTTGTGTCTTATGTAAAAAATATGAAGAAAGCATTCAACATTTCTTCTTGAATTTCACTATTGCAAAACATTGTTGTAAGAAACTCATCAGTCCTCTTGAAATAAACATTGACACAACTGAGCAGTTGATAACCTTAAACAAAAGTTGGGTGCAAAGCTATCCATATGTCAAGAAAAAAACTTGCCATAATTCGAATCTAGAAGTGCCTTCTTTTCACTCTTTGCTGGCAAATTTGGTTAGCTAGGAATAAGTGCATTTTTAAAGGCCAAAAGCCAAATTCTGAGTCCATTTTAGCCAAAACTTGTGGGAAAATTTCAGAGATGATTAGTGCAAATGGTGTGCCAATCATGGATCAAAAAAGCTGGAAGAAAGAATAAAAGGTTTGGTATAACAAAGCTCTCATGGAAGGCTCAACTAAGATACAAATTTTAAAGAAGATAGGAGGGAAAAATAGAGAATGGAAACTTCGTGGAAATGAAAAAGAGATAGAGGATTATACCAAAAATCAAAGAAATTACACTCTTTTCTTTGATGGAGCCTCTAAGAATAACCCTGGAAGAGTAGGGGAAGGTAGGTTAATAATTGATCTAAATGGTGAGACAATTGCTACTTATGAATGGGGGCTTGGGACTATCACAAAAAATAGGGCGAAGGCCTACAGTTTGCTTATGGGCACCAATATTCTCAAAGGACTTCAGGGTAAAGATCTAATCATAATTGGAGACTCAACGATTATAATTGCTGCAATGGAAGCGGGGAGAGACTTTAAAAATCAAGTATTAAATAAAATCAGGGAAAGAATTTTGGACAACTTAAAAATGATGGGAAATGTTGTTTTTAAACATGTTCTAAGGAACCACAATCAAAACGCTGATTCACTCGTGAACAAGGCAATGGATCAAAGGGTTGGGAAATTGAAAGAAATCTAAGATACTTATGAAAAAACAATCCCTTAATTTTCCTTTTCAAGAGGATTGGTCTAAGGTCCAAAGCACAGATAAACACATCAACTCGGAAGAAGCAAAGCTCCCTCATATGAATAAGCAACAGGAGATCCTATTGTACTTGTCTGGCAGGAATATCTCAGCCAATCCTTCTCGTGCAGAGAGGAATATCCTCATTATGAAGAATCAGAGGCTTTGTGATATACTCCAGAAAAGAAACCACCTCTAGGATCAAAATATAGCTTATATAGGTCATATTAATCATGGTACCGCCCTTATTGATTTGAACAGAAAGTCGGGCAAGCACGATTTTAAGGGGATTACTCTTGAGAAAGCATATAAGAATCACGAGTCTAGTAAGCTAAATCAAGCCTATAAAAAGCATCCCAAGTTTAGGAACCTCCATCAGAATCTTCATTGTGCAACTGGAGGGAGAGAGCATCAGGCTCAAAAGGGAGGTGAGATAATAGTGATTAGCATTCTCTGTAGCAATCTCGACATGCAGGGACCGAGTAGAGGTAAGCAAGTCATTTATAGAATTAGTCCTGTGTTGCAAGCCAACTCTTCCTGCAGACTCACCATTGTTTTAAGAGTGTATAGGTTCCTGCTTTTTAAGGCTCTATCTCTCCTCTTTTGGCCTCTAATCTTGCCTTCTAAGGCCATTGATACTAACCCCTTTGATCAGAATCATTCTCTGTTGAAAATAAGCTTGATTCCTTTTTTTCTCATCCAATGTGCTCTTCCTACTCCATATCTCGCTATATTCCTTCTCAACTCTGTTCTTGGTCCGTTTCATAATTTCAGAGGAACTTCTATGTATGGTCACTCGTCACTCTTCCCAGACCTCTCCAGCTCTCTCAGCTTTCCTTCCTCTTGGAAGTCCCAGTCCAACAGGCTCGAGACTCTCTCCTGTCGTATACCCATCTTTCATAAACAGACCCCAATAGCTTTCAACATCAGCTATCACTCCAGCAAGCTCAGAAGCTCATAGCATAAGGTTAGATATTAGAAGAGTAACTCAATTGACAAGCCATTCAAGATGTCTTGTAATCCTTTAGAAAAAGAGGAGAAAAATCATAGTTGCGCTCTGTGTCGTGCCAATCGTTTCATGATTGGTCACTTCATTCAAATACTCAATGACCTTCGTTCTAAGATGAAGAGTGTGAATAAATACAAACAAACTGAAATCAAGAACCAGAGAGCCGAGATTGAAGCGCTGAAGGATAAGTGTAAGCATATTGAAGATGCAATTGATTATATAAACTCTCTGAACCAAAGCAAACAGGGTGAAGCTTCCTCAAGATATAAGGTTCGTTATCCTCAGGAATCTGTAAATCATGTTTGGTTAAATCCTTGTCTCCTTCCTCAAATTCACTGCAAATTTTGCTTGCTTCTTGGTCATTTTGTTCGGCAATATGGGTATTTTATTTCCCAACATTTTAGAAACAAGGTTTCTTATGTCGAGGTATGGAATGTGCTCCCCTTTTGTGCCTCCACAAAAGGCCTTTCGCACTCGAAATGTAACAGGACTCAATCCTCTTTTTACTTTTTATAATACAAAATTATTCGACCTTGTTAAAAAAAATAGTGAATTGAATTCAATAGATGAAACATGTTGTACTCACCACCTCCAAATGCTATAGCTCATCCACTGCCACTACCAAATGTGAGAAAAATGGTGTGACATTCCTTATGGGTTAATTCCCCTTATAAACATTATCTTGTAACTATGTAACCATAAATTAAAAAATGGCTAAGGGAAAGGGGCATGTATTTCAAAGTTTGAGAAAGGGATCTTGCTTAAGGGACTTGGAGTTATAAATGTGCGTCATGAGCTTCTTGATATGTCATGCTCATGTTCCTATTGGGAGAAGAATCTATGAATGAATTGTTTGTTCCAAAGCACTAGTCTCCCTCCATAGCCCACACAAGGAGACAAACAATTTCATTTGTTGAAACAAAGAAGAAAAGAGGAGGTGAAGTCAGTTAAAACTATGATGAGTAAGTGCAATTCGGGAAGGATATTGAAGAGAAGAGGAGGCAAAGTTTTTAGAATCATGACGAGTAAGTATAATTTGGGGAGATTTTCGTGGGATGAAGAGAAGAGGAGGCATAGTTAATTAGAACCACGATGAGTAAGTGGGAGCTAACGAAGAGAAGAGGCAAAGTGAGTTAGAACCATGACCAATGATTGAATGTTTTGGGAGTCTCTTGTGGAAAAAAGAGGAGGTTGAGAGGATCCCATGGAAAAAAAGGACAACCATTTGAGATTCATAAGCACAATAATAAGAAAAGAAAAGGAACAAGAAAAAGATAGGGAGGCCATAAGGCTATTGGGTGGTAAGAAAAACTGAATTGTAATAGGGGTTGACAAGAATAATGGGACTTAGAAAATTGAAGGAGAGGGAAGCATGATTGATAGCTTAACTCAGAAACCCATGAGGCTTGCTGACTCATAATCACTAAGAATATTTGTTGATAGTATAACTAAAAAAACCATAAGGGTTGCTAGGTTATAATCACATAGAAGCTTTGGTGATAACATAACAGAGAAGCCCATGAGGCACTACTACACCAAGGGTACTTTTAAGACATTTTTTAAGACAAAAAAAAATATTTTGTCTTAAAAAATTACTTTTTCTTTTAGTTATTTTATATTAAACTTTTAATATCAAATTTGAGACAAAAATATTTTAAGACAAAACTTTATATTTAAGACAAAATTTGTTTACGACAAAACTTTATATTTAAGACAAAATAGTTTAACACAAAAATATTTGAAGATAAAAACACTTAGAGACAACAATATTTTAAGATAAAACTTTATATATAAGACAAAAATAGTTTGACACAAAATTATTTTAAGACAATACTTTATATTTAAGACAAAAAAAATTTGAGACAATTTTTTTTGAAAGACAATACTTTATATTTAAGACAATGGTCACTTACAAAACTCATTTAAGACAATTAACAATTAAGGCAAAAAATTAAGACAAAAACATATCAATTTAAGAAAATATTGTCTAACAACTACAAAATTGATTGACAGTGCGCCCTAAGTTTGCGAGCTTGCAGGATACTAGTGTCTCACGCCTATACCAAGGTTGTTATTTCACTTTCCATTCATGTTATCTTATATAAAGGCAATGATTTCTTGGGATCTTTGTTTTGTGGGGGTAGTCGACTCTGAAGAAAGCAACAACTTTTCCTCGCAATATTTCTCACACATCAATTCCTGTTTCATCCCTTTGATCTCTACTGATGCGATTAGAGACAACTTGTCTTTCGTTGCATTTAGAACTACTACATGGAGGGGGCTTTGAAGACAATTTTTTAAGACAAAAGAAATCTTTTGTTTTAAAATTTTCAAAATGATGCGCAAGTAAAAAAGGTAAAGGTAAAGGATTAGGGGTTCGTCTTTACGCTATTGATGGGTTCTTCATGAAGTAGAGCGATGGAGGCTGACAAAAAATGATGGGATTTAGGACGATGGAGACCAATAATAAAAGTGTGCTTCATGAGAGGAGCGATGGATGCACTTCCAATGAACATGGATAGGCAATAACATAATTGGATTAATTTTCAGGGTCTCCATCAATTGCGTTTTAATATGTGTTTTTTGATTGTTTTATTTGTTTTGAACGCTACTTCTATCCGTTGGTTGTTATTATCAACACATTGTTGTGCTGGAACTCCTAACTATCATTGTTAACATGAATTAGATTCACTTGAAGGATTGTTGAAAACTGCAGCAAGAAATTCTCAATTTGATTTTGCCTTGATTAAATTGAGAAAATTTGAATTTCCACATCAACAGACAACTTGGATGAAATTAACTTGTATGACATGGCTTGTGTCCCCGAGTCTACTCAGTAAATTCGATTTGGTGGAGTTAGAGTTCAGTTAAGGATGTGTGATTGCTAATTTGTAGCAATCAAAGTCACTTATCTCAAGTTATTTTCAGTTAAACTAGTTCTAATTGTTGGAGGAACTAGTGGAAGGTTAGTCGTGGAGTGGGACTTCAGTCAAACTTAATGATCATCTAGTTAACTGATTAGTCAGTCCAAAATAGCTAGTGCATGCAAAGAATTTGAGTTCCCCATCTGTGGTGGAGATTCCAAGTTAGTGTAACATCAACTGCAGACTAGTCTTGAGTGTACAAGTGTTGCATGCAGTCATATGATCAACCTTAGGAATTGCACAATCCATTTTGGAATATTTCTTAAATAATGGGGGCTAATTTCTCAAGGAATTGCACAAGGAAATAAGGGCTCAAGCAAAGGTAAAAATTGAATAAGTTTGGGTCAGAGATTCTTAGTGAGCATAGAGATAAGCCATTCACTTGCACATTGTGCTTAGTTGAGGAAAGAAATTGTAATATATCTATATTCATAAGATTAATGCAAGAAGGAATTGGGGTTTTTAATAGATTTGTTTCCCCATGGAAAATATTATGTGCATGTGCTTTATTTCTTGTTGCATGTCTAACAATTTTGTTTTAAATTGTGAACTAACTTCCACAGAGTAGTAGAGTAGGTTTGTGTCTTGTGATTTTTGAAAAAAATCGTGAGGAGTTGAAAATATATACCATAATTTCTAAATGGTATATGTTGTAGCATCCATTGTCATTTAAATTTCATTTTCAATTTTATCGCAAAAAATAAATAAATCAAATATTATGTTCTAATAGAATTAAAAGAGAATGTGGAAGTCCGAAAGAAGTGATTTGTTTTATATTATTGATGGCTTTCGAATGTGAGAAACCTAGGAGAAGATCTGAGCCATTCGATTGGAAGACAACAGATCTAACGGTAATCGTGTGCTAACAAGCGAGAAGGAAAAATCCAAAATTTAACGTGAGAAATTATAAAACTGAGTTAAAACCTCAGTTAATCGAGGCCGTCCACTTGAAGGATTCAGGTCCGACAGTAATCGTGTGGTTAACAAGGACAAGGTTTAATCTAGAAAACATACGTGATGGTTTATGGAATGTGATTTAATCCGTTGAAGTCTAGATCGATCACAACCGCTCATCAAGAAGGGATGAGATCCGACGGATATCACGTCAAAAAGTGCACAGGTTTTATTATAAATTTCGGACTTGAGAAGTCTATGAACTGTATTTTTTTTTTCCTTTCAGTTTCGTGGGGAAGGTAAAGGTTTGTGGAAAATACAGAAGCGATAAGGTTATGAACCAGAGTCTTAATTGCTTTGGTTCCGGCCATAAACGTTTAAGGAAGGATCGACAGTGATTGGTCGGGTTTCTTTGTGATTATGCCAATTAGAATGCTTCCGATATATACGTGGGACCATAACCCATAGGTCCATGCACAAGATTTTTTTAAAGATACAACTTTGCTGCGTTAAAGTAGTTTAGTTTTCATCAGACCACCTACTCGAGCCATAGATTCGAACAACGAGCAACGATCACCAATCGTATTCTAATTTATGTTACTTCTTGTTGTCTTGTTTCCTGAGAAGAATGAGGTGTCTTTTACCCTCCAATGTAATATTATGTAAAGCCTTTTACTTTAGATAGTAGGAGATAGTTAAGCAGTTTGATAGTTTTGGTGTTTACCAACTGTCCAATGATGTATAAAAAGAGGCAAAATTATAGAAAAAGCGTTCGAATTTTGAAGATCCTAGAGGCTATGCTATTGTATTCTTGATAAATTGACGATTAATGAAAGAATTAGGAGTTTTCCACACATTTTTGGGTATGATTTTGTAATTTCTCTATTATCTGTCATCAGGGGTCTTCCTTTCTTTAAGTATGGTAATGAAGCTGCAGGTCTTTGTTTACTTATGTGAATGAAGTTAAAATTCCTTAAAGAGCGCTCCTATATTTAAAGTTCCTACTTCTACATTTCTTCTAAGTTACAGATAATAGTTTATTTGAAAAACAACATATTGTCTCTAACTTTTCAAAGCATTCTTTACTCAACATTTATATTCAACAATCACATGGCATCCTGAGACTTTCAAATCAGCTAAATATTAAGGGTTAAAATTCAGGCCCTTCAGGTCCTTCACTCGAGGATACATACAAATAAGTGACAAGAATAATAAACATTAATGTCTTAAGCACAATTTCTACACAACGAAGAAATTGGTTTCTTAAGGGACAACAATATCATAAGAGAATTCATGTTAGAGCAGGAATTTCGAAGTTTTTTTCTCACAAGGTTCGAATTTGCAGTTCATCGTAGTAGGATCTCTTAAGAGTTGAGAATATGACTTTCAACGAGTTGAGGCTAGAGTATGCCTTGGAATGCAACACTAATTTCATTTCATGGAGGAGGTATTTGATGACAATGGATTGTTAGAATACATTAAGAGAGATGTTGCAAAACCAATGGAATCTGATGCCCAAAACCTTGCTCAGTGGAAGAAAGATGTAGCCAAGGTGTGGAGAATAATATTGGAGAGAGTGCGAGACCACATTGTCACCAATATCCATGGGAAATAAAATCATTATGCAATGTGGTAGGCAAAGCTATATCTGTTCCAGAATAGTAGTGAGCACAGGAAACTGGTGCTCAAGGATAAAATTTGAAATATCAAGATGTAGAAGAATTAGTTTATCTTGCAATATGCGAAGAGGTTCACACAAGTTCATGATGAGCTTGTAGGAATTGTTGTCACTATTTCAGAGGATGACTTGGTAAGCATAACCCTTCTGGGCCTTCCCAAGAGTTGGCATAGCTACTAAGATTCAATGAACAAGAGGGAGAAGCTACCAAATTGGGAGCTCTTATGGTATGGTTTGGTATAGGAGGAAATAAGGGGGGATACCAGAGATGAAACCTCATCTAGGGGAAATGATGAAGAAAAATTTGCATTAGTTGGAATGGGAAAGAAGGGAAAAGGGAAGAAATCTCAAACCAAACGAGAATCTAGCCAAGGGGGAAAGAAGAAAGATTTGTAAAAAAGTAAATGCTTCCATTGTCATGAATATGAGCACTATGCCACGAAGTGTTCACAAAAAAAGGCAAGCAAGAATACCATAGCAGGAGGAACAAGTGAATCCTTGGCTTCATAGTTTGAGCTTGAATTTACCCTTATCACATGCATGTCCAACACAGTGATAGGGAGCGTGTGGTAGTTGGACTCAGATGCATTGTTCTACATGACACGATGTAGAGATTTTTTTATTGACCTAGAGGAGAAATATATCCAGATGCACATTAAGCTAAGGGATGATGAAAGTTACAACACAACAATATTGGTACAATCACCTTTAAGAGGGAGTTGGGCTACCCTCTCAGGCTCAAGGATGTCATGTTTGTTATAGGCCTAAAGAAAAATCTCATATTTGTTGCAATTTTGGAAGACTGTGGTTATGATGTGATCTTTAGCAAAGGAAAATCATTCCTGAGACACATAGCCACAGGACAGGTGAAGCAGATCAAGGTTTGCATGAAGAAATTTTATAGGCTAGATGTGGAAGACTGTGCTGCATTAAGCACTAAGGCAGAGAAAGTGCAGGACCGCGATGTTGGTGAACTTTGGCACAAAAGACTTGGCCATTTTCATCATGGAACCTTGAATATTATACAACGAATAACATTGGCCTCTGTAAAGGAGCAATTGAGCAACAAGATGTATGCAAAGGATGTACATGGGGGAAGTACACAAAATCCACATTCCATGACTGGGACAACAAAGCACATGCAGTCTTAGTGTTGGCTTGAGGGGGCCTGACCCAGGTTCAAGATTAGTTATCCAAACAAATCCCTACACTACTGGCCCTTTCGGCATCAACCCATGGAGTGTGGACTAAAGTCTCACCCGAAGCAGTATGGGGGGATGCTAGAACCACGTTTCTGCACCCTTAAGATGGATGTGATGTCGGTTTATTCCGGCTATACCTACCTTCACGTAGGTTGCTTAGCACTCTGTTCCACTCTTCAGTACCTTCGCGGAAGGGTATAATTGGCTCTTGAGCAGCCCTAACCTGCAGCTTAGGGACTTTCGTGCTGATAGGAAAGCGAACTGCGATATCTCCCAAACTAGTCTAAGTGTCTTACTTATCTTATTAACCGATCTTAGTTAGCTTCATGTAAACAAATGTTCTTAATTGCATTCATTTAACTAACACATTTACATACATTCACACATCATATAAGGATTATAAGTGAAATTCATACCCAATATAATAGATGCATAAATAGGAAAGAAAGGCACGGAAATTATATGATCCTTCTCTTTATTGATAATTTCGGAAAATTACAGACTCGACCCACCCTGCACACTCAACTGCAGGGGTCTGCACACTCAGTTGTGGACTTCTAGGTCTCTATGCACTCAGCTATAGAGCCTTTACCTATGCTATGACCCAAACTTAGATTTCTTCTCTAACACTATGACTCAATCCTTCATGATTATTCATTCCTATCAAACTACTTAGAGTTTAGCTTTATTTATACAATCCCATGGTCTGTGGACCATGGGTATATATTTACAGCCAACATTACATTACCAAAATAAGGGCGAGCAACCCTATGACTCTTTAACACCTACGCTCTCTGTGACCACAACATGCAGAGTCTTTATACTTGGATTACAAAATTGGACCAAAATATGGGTTTTTAGCCCCAAAACTGCCCTTGGGGGATCCCACACCCAACACCTAGCAAGGATCCACTCTGATGTTCGTGGACCTTTCTCTACAGAGTCCACTACGAGACACAAATATTTTGTCATTTTTATTAATGACTTCTCATGGAGGTGTTAGATATTCTTCATGTGAAAGAAGATGAAACATTCTCCAAGTTTGTAGCACTTTCTTGAGCTCTGATACCACTTGTTATAGATCTAACCCAGAAATATATGATAATGGAAAGAAACCCAAGAAATAAGAAGATAGAAATAGATAGAAGTGCTTCTTTATTGATCAAAACCCTTAAGGTCCAGGGCAACACCATACATTCACTCCTTAAGGAAGGAGAACATTCCACAAGCCATACACATGTTCATAAAATATTCCTTGACCTCTCTCCATGTGGAGCCTCTAGCCTCTATATAGGCCTCATACATACAATACCATGGGTCAATACCATCGTTCCCTTATACCATTGAACTAATACCATGGGCCCATTACATTATTACTAACTACTTGTGGTCCCTTACATGATATGAGTTAACCACCTTATTAATTACTATGGCCCATCCCATTATTACGTTATTACCTTGGGTACCTCCATTTATACCCCATATTATCCCCCCTAGGTATATAACATTCCATCCCCCTTAGCATGTTTCGTCCCCGAAACATGGGAAGAACACAAATAATAAGATCTACTCAAAAGAATAGTCCACTGGTACCATGCATGTGCATCTAGCCATCCAAGACAAAGGTGAACCCTCGATCTTGTTGGTGCCTCGCTTGCTTGAGATGGAAGTTGAATGTGGTAGCTCTTCTGTGTGGTTGTGTAGTAGGTGGATCTTTGCTCCTCTCTATTTGTCCTGCGGGGGTTGTTGTTCTTGTGGCTAATTGGTTGCCATCTTGTTGGTTGTTGTCTTGTAGGGTGATGTGGGTGATGATATGTTTAAGTTTTAACCCGTGGTGTCTTTTTCTTTAATTCACCCCTTACTAGAGCCTGAGTGTTATGTTGTGGTGCCTGTTGTGGTGTCTTATTTTCCAATATTACTTCAACCATAGCTCCTATAACCTTTTCTAATTTAGCCTCTGTTTGTGTTTGATTATCGATCATCACTGGCTCATCATCTGATATGTCAGTCCCTAGAAAATCTTCTACTTTAGCCTCCTTGGACTCTACCTGTTTATTAATGGAAATATCATGTAATGTAATTTTCTTGTTTTTATACCAGAGCTTCAGGAATTTCTTCTACACATTAATATTTATAGTACCCACCGATTCCATCCATGGGTATCCCAAAACAACATCCATTTTATCCGTCTCTGAAGTATAAAAATCACCATGCAACACATACTTATCCATAGAAATCTTTAAATCCTTATACACTTGAACATCCTCATCATCCACCTGTGTATTTTTAATGTGTTTTGCTGGAACTTGCAATTTTTTTGCCAAATTAACATTGATAAAATTATGCTTACAAATAGGATTTATAGAAACAATGATCTTCTCTTTCTGAATCAATCCATGAACATGCAATAAGGAGATACCAGTAGAAAATAACCCTTTAGGTTTCTTGGTTTCCTTCTTTCCTGTAAAAATAAAATCTTTGCTAGGCTGTGTTTTTGTCTATGTGAGCTTATCCACAAGATTAGATTTATGGTCAAAGTGGTCCATAAGAGATTTTTTGAATGTGTCCCAAGTCAGGGTCCTTCCATAGCCACGTTGATGCCATTGCCACCATTTCCATCTTTCATTGTCCAAGTACATTTTTCCCACACTCAGCTAAGTCACATGATCATAGATGTAATTCAATTGGAAATATTTCTCCATTTGTGCTAGCCATTTGGATGGATGGGAGCCATCAGATTTATACAAGTCCCTCAAATTCTGATATAGGCTCGCCATCATGAAAAAAAAATTGGCGAAAATTTGAAATGGCCACAATTCTATCAATATTGCTAAGAATCCCTATTATGACCTATTTTTGGAAATGGAACAACCATTCTACATCTACCCATGTGATAGAAATCTTGATCCAGGCATTGGAATTTCAGATGTGTGCTGCAACTCTCCCGTCGTCAACAAAATTTCTGCAAAAACAAAGAGCTGATTTTAAATCAGCGATATCTCCCTCATTTGGACTCCGATTCGACTGATTGTTTTTTTGAAATTGGGTATTTTTTCACAAAGAATCCAGATCTGCAATTAGATTTTGAAGATCTTGCACCAAGATGTTCAGATCTGTGCCACAAACTCGCTGCCCCAAAAAATTGTCTGCAACACCATTGATTTCTAAATCAGCGATATCTCCTTCATCCAGACTCCGATTCGACCGATTTTTTTTTAAATCGGGTATTTTTTCACAAAAAATCTAAATATACAATTATATTTTGTATATTTTTCCCCGAAACGTATAGATCTAATATGCAAACTCACCGCCCCAAAAAGTTCCTGCAAAAAAGAAAAAATCTCCACTTTTTCCTAAGAAAGTGCTCTGATACCACTTGTTATAGATCTGATATGAAAATATAAGATAATGCAAATATACCCAGAAATAATAAGATAGAGGTATATATAGAAATTCTTCTTTATTTATCAAAAGCCTTAAGGTAGGGCAACACCATACATTCACTCCTTAAGGAAGGAGAACACTCCACAATCCATATGCCTATTCATACAATATTCCTTGACCTCTCTCTATGTGGAGTCTCTAGCCTCTATATAGACCTCATACATACAATACCATGGGTCATTACCATGGTTCCCTCATACCATCGAATTAATACTATGGGCCCATTACATTATTACTAACTACTTGTGGTCCCTTACATGATATGGGTTAACCACCTTATTTATTACTATGGCCCATCCCATTATTACATTATTACCTTGGGTACATCCATTTGTACCCCATATTATCCCCCCCTAGGTATATAAAAAATTCAAGGCATTAGTTGAGAAAGAATCCAACAATAAGATGAAGGTTCTAAGGAGCGGTAATGGAGGTGAGTATGTGTTGAATGAATTTTAAAAAAATTGTGTGAAAGAAGGAATTCAATCAGAATTGACATTACCCCAAAACCCACAACAAAATGGGGTGGTTGATAGAAAGAACCATAACATTGTGGGAGAAACAAGGGTGATATTGCATGACCAAGGCTTACCTCTGCATTTATGGGTTGAGTCATGCAATACAATAGTATATTTGCATAATCGAAGTCCTCATCAGATTCTTGGCATGATTACACTAGAGGAGGTTTTTTCGGGGAGAAAGTTAGATGTGGCACACTCCAATATTTTTGGAGCCTCTGTTTACTACAATATCTCCAAAGAATCAAGGAATAAGCTTGATCCGACTATAGAATTGGTGGTATTTGTTGGTTACACAGAAACTACCCACAACTATCATGTGTAAATGCCATCCCTCAGAATGATATTTGTGCGAAGGGATGTAAATTTTAATGAGGAGAAAGCAATGTAGTGCTCTCTTGAGAGGGAGTTTTGGATCCCACTAGAGGAGGAGATTTTAGCTCCAAAGGAGGAGCCTTAGGAAGTTGTGAAACAAACAAAAATTGAGGAGCAGAGAGTAGAGACATTCATGCAAGTAGAACCATCCAGAGAAGGAAAAAAGGAAACAAGGAAGGTGATCATCTTGTGTAGGATGCGAGGGAGAATGTGGGAGCTCCTTCAAATTTGCATAGACAAAGGAGGTCACCTGAGAGGTACACTGGCTACATGGCTCTTATGATTGAGGTTATAGAGATTGAGCCACCTATTTTGAGGAAGCAATAGAGAAACATGTATGTGTTGATGCAGTGGTGGAGGAATATGAATCCATTACAAAGAATAGTCTTTGGGAAGTGCTCCCAAGACTAACATATAAATCAACAGTTGGTTCAAGATGGATCTTCAAGGTGAAATAAGAAATAAGCAAAAGCATAGAGAAATATAAGGCCAGATTTGTGGCCAAGGGGTACTCTCAAGTTGATGGAATTGACTATAAAGAGACCTTTTCTCTTGTAGCAACGTACTTGTCCATTAGATCAATTCTTGCTCTAGCTACAAATATGGGGTGGAAGATCCACCAGATGGATGTAAAAACAACATTCCTCAATGGGGTTATTGAGGAGGAGATGTACATCAAGCAACCAAAAGGTTTTGAGACATTTGATTGGGAGTCTCATGTGTGTAGACTCAAGCGAGCGTTGTACGGTCTCAAAAAAGCAACTCGTGCTTGGTACAGTTACGTATAGTTTTAGCTCAACATGAGACACAAAATAAAGGGGATACATTGGCTCAAAGTTTAGGATTTTGAATTGGCATTTCTGTGTGTAATGATTTTGAGGAAAATTCGTGTTGCAGAGAAGTTGACCTTAGTTAATTAGATGAATTAGCGAGACCCTTTTTTTAATATAATTATATTTGATCTTCTCTTTGTGTTTGTGCTAGTTGAATATTTTTTTGGGCACCAAGATTCTGACCAAATTCATGGAATGGGAAGTATTTTCCTCTGGAAAGCTTCCTGAATAAGCCCTGTAGGTTCTATGGCTGAAATTAACTATAGTGGTCACATTAGAGGGAAAAGGCTTTTGATAAGAGGTTGGTTAATTCCATATCGTTCCAACTTGGTACATAGGTTGGGGATGGGTCTCTTGAAACCTTGAGCATGGTTAGGGTGGATACAACACCTTTGGAATCCATTTTGTCTAAACTGTGGAGATGTTGATCTCTGGAATCCCTTTCTCATTAGAGGGTGGAGACATTGCTCCCTGGAATCCCTTACTGACTAGTGGGTGGGATACATATCTCTCGAGTTCCACATGGGTTGAAGGGTGGAGGAAGCATGCCTCTGGAACTCTTACACCAGCCTATAACTAAATACCTTATGCCATGAGGTTGGAGGTCAGATTAGACCTATGAAATCCATGGAGGTCTGGGAAATGGAACATATTACACAAGCTAGGGGGGACAACTACAGGGTTGGCAGCATGTCAATGGTTGGGACGAGAATTGTTGATTTTGTCACAATACCCATCTCTGAGTTACATAGTGCTTAATACCTTATTAACTGTGATGCCAAAACTATGTCTCGATTGATCACAATGTACCTATCTTTGCATGATTGTAATATTGCAGTACTATGTGTGGAACTTCTATTGGTCCTACTTTTGAGAAGTATCTTTGTTGTACTCAATGTCTTCCTAAGAAAGAGGATGATAGATACTGTGAATATAAATAAAGTTTTATGCAAATCGCAATTTTTCCTCTTCACTGAACGATAATTACTCCAACCCCTTTCTTAGGGGATGTGAACTAGCTAATTGTGTGAGAACTTGTATAGAAAATCGTTGCATCACCTGGGCAAGTACAACATGAACTTTCCACCCACCTATTGGATCTCTGCCACAATGCCCATCACACAAAGCCTCAATTGTGTGAGATTGGCATATCCATGTGAAAAGAAAAGAAGGGAAAATTGAGTTTAGACAATGGATGCTTCTTCTTAATCTAAACCATAAATCTTATTCATTGTTGTCTTGAAACTATTCATGGTCTCTTTGTGACTTGAAGGACGAATTTTTATTGTTTCCTCAATATCATACCATTTTGGAGCGAGGGGTCGTAATATTAGTTATAGGTTTCTATCGTTGTAACCACATGGAATATGCTTTTAACTTCTTGTTATGAGCAACTTCTAGTGGTTACAATATACATGCAAGTATGCATGTTACTACAAGGTTTGATCCTTATAACTTCTATTAGGGAATCACAACTTATAACCACATATGCTTAAAATTACATGTTCAATAACCTATTAGAGTGTGTGCCTATGATAATATTCATTGTGCTAGAGTACATACAACATATTTGGTGCTCTCTATTACATCAGCAACATATCTAATTTGTAAATGATGGCAGCCATGATTAAACGACAAGAGGGTACAACCCTAAATTTTCCTTTTATCAATTAGTGTGCATATGTGCAACAATTTTAGGTAGGGTAGGGACAACATAAGGTTGTCCATGTCCTTAATCTCCAGTCAAAGTAGATAGCATGTTGAGGATAGTACACTTTTATTTTTAGAAACTTTTTTGTCTTGGACTTCGACCTTTAGTTGTGGTGCAGACCCCAAGGTAATCTAAACTCTTGGTTTGGATTGCACCACATCATCCCCTTGAATATCCATATATCTATGATTTAGATATAATTTTGTATGCCCTAGTCTTCCCTTTTCATTTCTATTAATAAATGTGAGGGTATACATCAACAATTTAGATTTGACGTTCAACAGTTGAGTGGTTTTTTTGTAGCATATTTTCATGTGCAGAATTAATGACCATTAGTGACAGGTTTTGGTATGGGATTCACAATTAATTTTTGTATGACCTGTTTTTCCATAGTAGTAACACTCACTAAAACTCTTACCTATCATTTTATTTTCCATCCTTTTCTGAGTATAATGTCGTTTCTAGTTGAAAATATCCCTTTGAATCTCCTTCGGTTGCCCTATTTTCTTCTGCTAAGAGAGTTGAAATCATGTCTTCTAAAATTTGCAAAGGTATTTAACTAGGATTAAAAATGATGCTGCTATATTTAGAAGGCGAAAGGTTTAAAAAATTGGTTTTGGCATACTCTTCATCTATTGTAGCATTGAATTCTACTCACTGTCTAACAAGAGACCTCAAAATGCTTGCGGTTAGACATAGTGACTCCATCAAACATCTTGAATTTAAATAATTGAAGCCTTAAAGAAAACTTTTATTTTCTACTTTTTCTCCACAGTTTATTCAGATTATCCTAGATTTTCTTGGATGATTTTTCCAGATCTAGATGATGCACCTTAGAGTGTAAGAGAGAAAGAAAATTAATAATTTTGGCTTTACCATCTCTGCTCTACCATTCTAGTAATTTATATGGATCTATAAGAAATTATTCATCCCCATTTACTAATCTCCACATTCCCACATACTATTCTCCATAAATTTATTCAATAGCTGCCATGAATTTTACTTTCAGGTGTGGAAATTAAGACTAGAGTATTTTTCTAATGGAATTTCCATTGAAAAAAAAAAACTTTATGGAAACCCTAGCAGACTTTTCTTGATTTGTTGAAAATATTGATAAGAGATTACTGGAATGGTAAACCTATCCCAAACCTTAATAAAAACTATCTAGAATACATTGAAATCTATCTAATACGTATCTAAAACCTGCTAGATCATAGTAGATTATTTTTTTTTCTTTACAGTGGAAGTTTCACATGAATAAAGGAGGCTCATATAAGAGGCAAGGAAGATCATATAATCCGTTCTACATATAAATGATAAATGTCAAAAGGACGGTAGTTCATGTAGAATGAAAATGACAACTTAGGATATCTCACATAGTATATTTCTTCTTCCTTTTGGCTATAAGAAATTACGGACAAGAAATGAAGAAGAAAATGAACCCATGTTTCACAATGTGGGAAATAGATATGGCTAGGGCTTCATGCAACATCCTTTTCACTTTCCCGTGAGTGAGATTTATAGCCAAAATGGCTACTGCAACAGTCACATATGGTGGCTACAATGAAAAGTGATATGTGGTTGCTTACATATGTCCCAATTTCAAGACGATTAGGTTCTCTTTCATATATACAATGTCCAATCGACGTTGACTAAAAGTGACATCTCGTCTGCACTCCCTGTGTGTAGGTAGCTCAAATCTGAAATGGCAGACAATAGATCATATATCCCTTGAAAGCGTGGAGCTAGGGATATACATAGGGTCATGGATACCTCCTTCAAGGTGGACACTCGCTGTAGATCCATGGAGATAAAATAGATCACGCTGGGTGCATGGACTTAAATACATGGTAGTTGTGTCTGGCAGGTATGGCTTGAAATCATGTTCAAAAGCAATATGATCTAGATCAATAAGCATCTAACATTCCAATCAAAACAACCTCTAATGTCCACAATTTATGCTTCTTTGATACCATATTACAATAAGAACTAAACCACTTAAATGAAAAAACCTTAGATAGGGTTGAGACACATAAATAAACACAAGGAAGAACAAACACAATAATTCTATGATATTATGAATAACTAGAGTGTGTATTACAATGGGATTCACCTCCCTTATATAGATTTTGAGAGATGGCATAGCTTATTTATAAGACACTACATTTGTTCAAAACCATAAAAGAAAAAAATAACCTAAATTCCTACCTTTTAGTCGAAGTATCTAACTTTGTAAGCCTTATATTCTAACAGGTGGCTCTCCGTTAATGCCATCAATAGATTAACAACCAAACCAAGCATTAAAATATATTTTTAATAGAATCCTTAGGAATATGTTGTAGAAATGTTTTATTTAAATTATGGATAGGGCTTGAAATGGTAGCCTATAGAAGAAAATAGAGGAAAGTACCTCAGAGTGTAGCTAGCGCAATATTGGTAGTAGAGTTAGCCAAGAGTGGATCACTTTAGGAAGTCGAACTATAGAGAAGACAAATAAAAATTTAGCTATGGATGCCACCAAGAGTGGTTAGTAGACTATCAGTGGTTGGTAAGAAAATGGTGGATGAGTTAAAACTTGAAAGTAAGTTTTTGATGGTAGCAAAGTAAGTTTATTGGGAAAAATGGACATGGTCAAGTTACTGGGTTTTTGAGGTCTAGGTTTATGGGAACCCATGGTATTGACACATGATATTCAAGTGGAATATAACATAATTAAAAGGAGAAATTAAACCAGCCTAGATCCATCTTAACTCCGAATCTACCAAGGGTTGAGAGGGATAAAATCTCTTTTCACTCTAAAGGCAGTTTACATCTCAAGACATTTGATCCCTCTTGGCACTTGGTAGATCCAGAATTAAGATGGATCTCGGCTGGTTTGTCCAACATAGAGTTCCAAACTGTTTAAGTTTGATTGCTCAAGTGTTGTATGTGAAGTTCCAAGGTATGTGAGAGGTAGGTTCTACAGGAACAAACACAAAGATAAAAAGGCAAGGTCAACAACTTGGATCAAATCTGTTGAACACTATAATTGCTAAGGTCACACGGAGGAATTCAACTTGGGTGGGGAGGAACTTAAGAAGCCCCATAAAAATAATTCCAAGAACTTGATTTTCCTACATTAGAAATATTAGGGTGCGTGAAGGATGTGTTTTAGCACTATGCCCCTCATTGGGATAAGGAAGCCCTCATGAAGGAATTTTATTGTGTTCGAATGATATTTCATGGAAGTGAGGACTCCAGGGGTAGAAAAATATTTTCGAAGTCCGAAGAATTATTGGAAAGTCTAAAGATTGGAGCTGCTGATGAGGTTGCAATTTGCAAAGTGTGATGCAACATTTCTTTCAAGGTTTGGTTTCTCCAACACATGGCAATTTTTTGTTGTTGTATCAATTATTTTGATGCACAATATTCAGCTGGTAAGGCTACCATGCCATCTAATGGTGGTAAGATCTTATTACACATAAAGAAATTATATTATGTTTGAATATAGGGCTGACTATATTCGAAGCTTAATTGTGGGTAAATAGGGTTACAATAGACATAAGAGAGTCCACTAGAGATGACTAGTGTGCATTTCTAGGGTTTCAAATGATGCAGGAGAGAAATCGGTGTAGGATTGGAGGAAGCATCATATGCGTATGTTTCCTTAACATGCATTGAATAGAACTAACAAACTTGTAGGTGAGCATTGGTTAGAGCTGTGACAAAACTAGGCAGAGGCGTAACTAAGTGCATTAGGTTTCCAATATGGAAAACATAAATGGTAAAATGCTTAGGTGTAGTTTCAACAACAAAAATTGGTATGCAGAGAGAGGGCACAATTTTGGTGAGGGTGCCCACATTAAGGCCACAAAACTAATGGATTTCACACATTTAAGTAGGCTATAGAGGAGCCTACAATGATACCAGGTCGTACACAAACAAAATTGATAGGAAATATTTGAATAACTCATGTGGATTTATTATATTCACGAGATGTACATATTGATACATAGTTTCATGACCCTTGGTTTTCATCTTCTAAGAGGTCACTTGGACTTCAATTACTATTGGAATTGTCCCAACCAACCCTAACAACTTAGGTGTCTAACAAACTTTTATACTAATGGATTCAACTTGCATCTACATGAAACACACAGGAGGAATCCAACAACATTTTCCAGAACCCACTTAACTTTTTTAGAAACTCGGTAGTAATATTGAAAATGGTTGCAAACTACAAAATTATTTGACCATTTTACCAACAACTCTGTTAGAAATTGTTGGAAATTATTGTGTATAGACCCTTCTAAAATATGGTTCTTCTTTCTCACACTAACTATTAGACAAATCTTTTGGGATAGTGATGATTCTTTGAACTACAATCTTTATTTGGCATGAAGAAAACATTAAAATTTACAAGATTTAGATATAGAAACTAAGAAATCAAGTACTGTGTCTACACCATATATTTTGTAACAAAGATACAACATAATATAGTTAGAATACTTTTAGAGAATATGGTTTGCAATTTGTTATTTCACTCTCTTTTTTTTTCTTTTTCCTTCCGTAGAGGATGAAGCCACTTTTTTTGCAATCTGATATTTTCACCGAGGTATTAAATATATAACATACATACATATATACATATATATACATACATATTATATATATATATATATATATATATATATATATATATATATATATATATATATAATATATATATATATATATATATATATATATATATATATATATATATTTAAACTCTTGGTCATTTATTCAATGCATTTATCTTCATTACCTCTTCTATATTTCTTGCTATGCAACATGATCATTGTAGGTGCCTATACTTGTTGACGATCGTGCATATCAAAGACATTCTCAACTTTTAGATTTTTTTAAGAAGTAGGTTTTTGAAGCTGGCCTTTTTCAAAATTCTTGTATAGGAAACCATCAAAATACTCACATAGGAGGCTACTTTTGCATTCTGGGTTAAATTCAGTGTTTTGACGTATCTTTCCATGGTTTCTCAATTAGATGGAATAGTTCCTCTACCAACAATTATTGTGGAAGAAGGATAACTTCTCCTATTTAACAACATATATGAAGGTTAGGTTGGATTTAAGAAATATCCCATGGTACCTCATAATATATGTGCATGGATGATCTTAAGCTATGTGGCTTAATGTCAAGATTGAAAAATAAAGGATGTTAAGAGTTCTGCCAGGTTTTGAGGACTACAATATTTTACTGAAAATATTTCATAACAATAGACTATCATGGTGAAACAAAATACACAGTTGGTTGGTAATATATAAACTTCAAAATCATGAGACCCTGCAGCACCAAGGAAAGCATAAGTCAAATTAAATGCATGGGTAGTATAAGAAAAGGTATAGAGCATCTATCACTGTTTATTTCGATAATTATCTTTTCCAAGTTGATCTCTTTGTAAATTATATATTTTTGTGGAAGAATAGATAATCTCTCTAAATGAATGTGATAGAAGGAAGGAATGAATACCTCTGAATTAGGGTTTTATATGTGTTCTTCTAGGGCTTAATGCTTGGTATTGTTAACATTCAGTGCCCATTATTTGTCTTTAATTCTTTACTTTGATAGCCTAGTCCTTTTGCAATGGCCCTCGGTAGCTGATGTTGTCACAAGGCAAGATAGAAACTAAAAATGGGTGCCCTTAGGCATGAATTGAGTTTATTGGCTCAACCATTTCTTTGGTTATTCATGGAGGTAGTAATTGCAATGATTGTTTCTCTAAAAATGCCAAGAAAGGTTGTCTTAAAGGGATTCCTTGAGGTAATAAAATCATTTCTAATGTAAATCCTATGCACATATTTGTTGGTTTTCATTTTGGTGTATGTGATAAGTTCAATCAATGCACACTCTGTGTACTTTTTCTATTGAGTTCTATCTAATTCGATTTTAAGGCTTGGGTATAGGAACTTTGGAAACCATGTTTTGTTGTAAGTATTTGTGGGCTAACAAAATATATTTTTTTGTTTTCATTTAAAAAAGAATCTCACTATGCTAATATGATTTCTTGAGGCCCTTGAATTTGTTGTAATACCTTAGTGGTTTTGTCTCCATGTGATGGAAAAATTGTTATTTGAGTAAGCTATCAAATAATATTGTCTCATATTGGTGGAATTCATAGAGTTTCCCGTGTAACTACGGTATTTTTACTTGTCAATGGGTGGGATGTGATAGTTGTTCCCACTGGACACACAAATTGTGTAATCCGTGCCAGACAAATAAGCATAGGTACCAGTATTTTAACCATTTTTTGGGAGGAGATAAGAGTTTGTAAATCCTGTAGGTTTTCTACTTAGTTTTATGTCTTGTTTTTGTTAAGTTGGTTTTGGAGAAGAGAGTTAAGATTAGTGTCTTGTAATTATTGACCTGGTGGATATGAAACATATCCAATTGGGACTGAAAATTATGCACCACGAGTTTCTTAAATTCCATGGTATTTAGTATCAATCTTATTTGTTGAATTTACAATTTTAAAATCAGTTGAAAAACACTGAAAATTGAAATGATGTTGAAATATTATATATATTTATTTTATAAATTTTGACAAAATTTTCAGAATTTTAGGTTTATCATATTCTAGATAGATGAGGATTTAAACAAATTCTAGTACTGCCAACGTGTTAATAAATTCTAATCCTGTCAATATGCTTCTTTGCTATGATATATTTAGTTGTTTAAAATAAGTGATGATTATTTTTAATATGCATATCAAGATGTTATATGTTGACTTATTAACTGTTCAGGATATGGGAGCATGGTATAGGGTCATCTGAAATTCTTTTCAGGTGTAGGCCCTGTAAGAGAGGACTTCAAAACTATTTGGGTGGGTGAAGGATGTCTTTCAGTACTATGCCCCTGATTGGGATAGGGAAGCCCTCATGAAGGAATTTGTTTGTTTTCTTTGTTGTGATATATTGAGTCATTTAAAATAAGTGCTGATTCTTTTTAATATTCATATCAGGATGTTATATGTTGACTTATTAACTGTTCACGATATGGGAGCATGGTACAAGGTCATCTGAAATGATTTTTAGGTGTAGGTCTTGTAAGAGGACATCAGAACTATTAGGGTGGGTGAAGGATGTGTTTCAGCACTCTGCCCCTCATTGGGATAGGGAATCCCTCATGAAGGAAGTTGATTTTGTTCGGAGGATATTTCATGGAATTGAGGATTCCAGGGTAGAAAACTATTTTGGAAGTCTGAAGAATTATTGGAAAGTCTGAAGATTGGAGCTACTACTGATGAGGGTGAAATTTGCAAAGTGTGATGCAACATTTCTTTCAAGGTTTGGTTTCTCCAACACATGGATTTTTTTTTGTTATATCAATTCTTTTGATGCACAATATTCAGTTGGTGAGTCTACCTTTCCATCTAATGATGGTAAGAGAATATTACACATAAAGAAATGATATTTTGTTTGAATATAGGGCTGACTATATTTGAAGGTTAATTGTGGGTAAATAGGGTTACAATAGACATAAGGGAGTCCACTAGAGAAGAGTAGTGTGCATTTCTAGGGTTTCAAATTATGCAGAAGAGAAATGGGTGTAGGAATGGAGGAAGCATCACATGCTAATGTTTTCTTAACATGCATTAAAAAGAACTAACAAACTTTTGGGTGAACATTGGTTAGAGCTATGACAAAACTAGGCAAAGGGGTAGCTAAGTGCGTTAGGTTTCCAATATGGAAAACAGAAATGGTAAAATGCTTAGGCGTAGTTTCAACAGGAAAAATTGACATGCATAGAGAGGGCACAATTTTGGTGAGGGTGCCCACATTAAGGCCACAAAACTAATGGATTTCAGACATTTAAGTAGGCTATAGAGGAACCTACAATTATACCAGGTCAAACGCACACAAAAGTGATAGGAAATATTTGAATAACTTATGTGGATTTATTATATTCACGAGATGTACATATTGATACATAGTTTTATGACCCTTGGTTTTCATCTTCCAAGAGTTCACTTGGACTTCAATGACTATTGGAATTCCTCCCAAACAACCCTACCAATTAAGTGTCCAACAAACTTTTATACTGATGGATTCAACTTGCATCTACATGAAAAACAAAGGAGGAATCCAAAAACCTTTTTTAGAACCCACTTAACTTTTTTAGAAACTCGGTAGTAATACTAGAAATGGTTGCAAACTACAAAATGATTAAACAATTTTTCAACAACTTTGTTAGAAATTGCTAGAAATTATTGTGTATAGACCCTTCTAGAATATTGTCCTTCTTTCTCACACTAACTATTAGACAAATTTTCTAGGACAACGATGACTCTTTGAACTGCAATATTTCTTTGGCATGAAGAAAACATTAAAATTAAAAAGCTTTAGATATAGAAACTATGAAATCAAGCACTGTGTCTACACCATATATTTTGGAATAAAAATAACTTACAACATAAGATAGTTGGAATACTTTTAGAGAATATGGTTTGCAATATGTTATTTCACTCTTTTTTTCCACATATTATGAAGCCACGTTTTTTTCAATATGATATTTTTACTAAGGTATTAAAGATATGTATATTTTTAAACTCTTGGTCATTGATTTAATGCATTTATCTCCATTACCTCTTATATATTTCTTGCTATTCAAAAGGATTGTTGTAGGCGCCTATACTCGTTGAAGATTTAGGTCAGGAACACGTAAATAAATGAGCAGGGATGAGAAAATATCTTAAATAAATGGGCATGATGAGTAATCTTGTAAAGTTTGTTGGAGAAGGGGATTTTATTGATCCCCTGTCATGTTTTCCCTTAGCAGAAATTTGGTTTTCCTCATCTTGCATTTCCTGGATGAAGAAAAATAAGAGACCGTTCACAAGTGGATCTTTTCTTTCTCTATTCTTTTGTGTGATGCACAAAGAAATCATCCATTAGATGCCCTTGTTTAATTTCAAATTTTGCATTATTGTGGTTGTAAACATTTTTTGAGTTGATGATTAATTTTTAATTGCAAACATTGATATTTCTATAAGTTTAGCTAGAAGATAGCTCTGTTGCCAAGGTTTTTATTTTATTATTCAACGGAATAATATATGGTAACAAGTTTGAAACACACTCTTTAATCTATTTTTAAGCCAATGATGTGGTATGGTTTAATTCCTAATGTCTTAATCCTTTTTGAATTGAAAAGAGTGTTGATCATTATAGATATAAAGTGATAGACTTATATGTCATGAAAATAATGTGTCAAATTAAATTAAAATTTTCTTGGATTAAGAGGTGAAATGTTTTTCTAAAAAATGTGTTAGAAAATATTTATTTTGATCTAGATTAACTATAAGTGATGTAATGTGTTGCTATTCTACTAATGGCATTTGGGATGAACAGTTTCCACATGTGATTTCTTCTTTGTTGCTAAGGTAAATTTCTTTCTAACGAGAACAATGTATGTAAGATAAAAGCATCTTTTGTTGAATTCAATTTTCATTTGAGTCATGACTTGGGACTCCTGAAAGGTATCATTGTGGGGTTAATGGGATAATTTTCTTTTTAAATTTATGAGAAATTATCTTCACTTGCATGTAATCACCTGTAGCAACCAAAAATGCATGGAAATACCTAAACTCCATTTTGATTAAAATATAGGTTGTTTGGTAAACCAAGGTTGGAGAGCCTTGTCTCTAGATTGCAGTTTTGATGCTTTTGGGTTGGTTTTGAGATTTAATTTTATAAACCTAACAATGGAAACATGTCGTCCATAACAACATTATGAATTGATTTTTTGTTTATTTTTTTTCAAATAAGAGATCATTTGTGGTTGTCATGATGGATTGTATCTAAATTTATGTCATAACTTATCCTCTTTCATGTATTACTGGGACTGGAGTTCATTGGACTGAATGCTTAAGATGTTGTTGGGTGTGGAGCCTGATTATCTTCTTTATTAAGAGGTATCACTGCATTGGACCCCAGTTTCCTGACCGTAATATTTATGCTGCAGGGGGGTCCATGTGGGGGTGGCTACAACCTTTGGGAGCTCCCCCTTGGCGAAGGATAGGGGGCAATGCCTCTGAAGCTAAAAATAGATGAAAATTTCCTTGTAAAATGCTGTAATTTCGTAGTCAATCTGAGCCGTTCATTAGGCGGAGATCTCATAGTAGAAGTTATGTTTATTATAGGGTTTTTTCCCCCTAGAAGGAAACCCCTCGCTATATATGAGGGAATTTTATTGCATCTATGTAGATCTGTATTCTGAGTGAGAAAGGGAGAGGAGATTGTTTGAGATCGAAGAGGGAATTACACTAGATCTGTTGTAGTTTGTATCTCTTCAGTTTTCTAGATAATATAAAAGGAAGGACTGGATGTTTCTCTGTTGACATAGCCCAAATTGGGTGAACCATGTATATTTGTGTTTCTCTTGTTTTATGTGTTTTATGTTTTTGTATTTCTACAATATATTTTATGTGTTCTGTTGCTCTGTAATATATAATTTTTTAACAGATGCATTTGATAGCTTCTGTTGTCATTGAATAATTTTGTAGTCAGCAAGGAATATCATGTTAGCCGAGCTTAAAAATCTTATTGAATCTAATCCTATCCTCTATTATGAGACAAGCTGCAGTTTCCTTCACTCAAAAATTCTTGTTTGCAAACACATATCAATCAAAGGTTTATATACATTTGCTTTCGAGTTGACTTGATAGACAATTGTTGAAATTTTAGTATTTTATGCTTGTTGTGTAGTAGTTGTTGTAATTAGTTTTGATGACCAACACCAATAGCATATTATTCTGAGTTCGGCGCTAAGTGCAGATTACTAATTTCATATTCATGGTATTGGTGTTTGAAATTTGTTGCAGTTTGAATTCTCAGCATAAACTCTGTAAAAATCCAAGGACTAACCTAGACATAAAAAGATTGTTTGTTGATCACTGTTGTGGATAGTCAAATGGAGCTCATGCACCATCTCTGAAGGGGATGCTTCTTGCCACTTTGTTCTCATGGGGTATGTTGAATTATAGGTGGATTTAAAAAAAATCATGATGAGATTTCCGATAGTTGTGCTTGTAAAGAGAGAATTCAATTTAAGTGTATTTGAATCATGAAGAGTTTTTTTCTTGATATGTTATTTTAATGTTTATCTCCATCCCCAATTTCAATCAGCACTAACACCCATTTTTATTGCTTTGACATGCTGGATGGTTAATGCCACTCCAGCACCTCATCCTGTAGTCTCTGCAGGGCCAATTGGACATAGTACTGTAGGAAATCTAGGTAACTTATACACCAACAATTGAGATGGAAGTTTTTTTGGGATGGATTATAAAGGAAGCCATTGTCTAAAATTCTGATCATGTTTTAGATGAGAAGCGATGTCATTTATATGTTGGCATCTTTAGCATTTATATGGTTTAGTAATCCCATTTTGATTTGTTGCTTTAGTTGTGTTGGGAACGGGTCCCCTAAGGTCAATTTTGGGGTTAAAAGCCCAAGTTTTGGGGCTAAAGGCCCAAGTTTTGTATAAAGAATTTCAAGTCTTTGCATTTTGTGAGCGCGGAGCGTGAAGATGTATATAGTCAACAAGGGTTTCCGCCCTTAGTTTAGGAAGCTTGTGTGAGCTTGATGAAATTCACCCTTGGTTCATTGACCATGGAAATGTATAAAAAGGGAGTCTTAGAAGAGTCTAAGAAAGTTGAGTTCTAAGTAAGTTTTTGGGAATTGATTGATGTAATGAGTTTGTGAGAGCTAAAAGTGAAGAGTCTTAGCATAGGAAGAGACTCTGCAGCTGAGTGCGCAGATTCCTAGGGCATATGTCCACAACTGAGTGCGTAGACCCTTGTAGCTGTATGCGCAGGGAAGTTAAAGTTTGTACTAGAGATCTCCGCCATCAATAAAGATAATCATTCTGGAGATACTTGTGTATGAGCTATTTTACTTTTGTTATAAATGTATGCGGTTATGTTATGTTGAATGCTAGGTTTATGATTTAATGTGATATTAATGCATGAATTTATGTGCTTTACTTTGTCATATGAATGCAAGTAAGAATACTTGTTTGCACGAAGATAATCATAATGGATGTTGAAGTTAACCAATAATTAAGCTAATTTGGGTAGACACATAAGTAAGAGTGATTACATGGGTGTGTAAGCGTCTGAATTACCTATTTAGGGTATGTGAAGGATGATTGCAAACCTTCATGAAGTTTTCGAAGCTGAATAAGAGAAGTGCATTGATAAGCCCAAAAAGGCTCATTAGTCTATGCAAAGGAAGGATTAGGGTATAAAATGACATCATAACCATCTCAGGGTGCAGAAAGTTGGTTCTTGCATCCCCCCATACTAATTTAGGTGAGACTTCAGTCCACGCTCTGCGGATTAATGCCAAAAAGGCCAGTAGTGTAGGGATTTTCTTGGCTAATTAACGTTGAACCTAGGTTAGGGCCCA
>APFE031341155.1:0-14648 GCA_000404065.3 Pinus taeda
AAACGTTATTTTTCTATTTAGAATATAATTTTTATAATTATAAGAAGAACTTCCGGGTAAATCACATATAGAAAGACCACGTGGATAGACAAGCTTAAAAGTTGATTTACCCTAAAATTCTTCTTATAACTATAACTATGATGGATCAAGAAGCCTCAATTCTACAATTTTTATAATGTTGAAATATTTTTGAAAAGTATAAAATTTAAACTTAGTATACACACATATTTTTACTCTTTATTATAGCCAACATTATTTTCTTATTTAGAACATATTTTTAATTTTTAATTTTTTTTAAGCTTAAAAGCAATAAATAGACAGACAAACTTGCAGATCTCCCATAGTGAGTTGTATAGGGTTGTATAATGAGCCTATGGACTCAACCAGAAAATATTCAAACATTGTTCCAGAGCATCTCACCCTCTGTTGAGTTGTTCAGAATAGCAGTTGGCAGTGGAGAACGATGTGTTAACGCTTAAATTTTGGGCATGAACCGTTTAAAGAATCACGAAGCCGAAGCCTTCAAATGCTTCGGGGACATTGCAGCGAGAGCTATTTTATTGCGTCTTCAAGAAGCAAACTTGACTCTGGACTTCTCTGGCTTCTCTTCCCTAAAAGACAACTTTTGTCCTTGATTATCCGTCGTTATCCTAGCCCAATGGTTATCCATCGTTGTATTCTCTTGGCCGTCGAAGAGAATACAACGACGGATAACGATTGGCCTTGGATAACGATGGATAACCGAGGACGTATGCTCTCTTTTATGGAAGGGAAGTGGGAGAAGTCGAGTCATCTTTGCTTCTCGAAGAAGCAATAAAACAGCTCTCACTGTAATGTCTCCGAACCATCTGAAGGCTCCGGCTTTGTGATTCTTTAAACGATTATCAAAGTCAATAGACGGTCATGTAAGAAAATTCTTCAGCATTGCCAGAGGAGAATCCGATTTATAAAAAAAAAATCATGACTCTCTGGCATTTTTCGTAATTCTATTTCTTGGAAGCTTCGCTGGCCATAACGAAACCTTTGAATTTGAACTCTTGACCATCATCAACTTTTAAGCTTGTCTGTCCACGTGGTCGCGAGTTCGAATCTAGAGGCTCATCATTGTCATACACTGTCGGTTCTTGAGAAACATTTTGACGAGGATCTCTAAAGCTTGAGACAGAATCGTTTAGGATTCTCAGCACCACATTCTAACCTGCTCCAACAAAATTTAACTCTTTAAGGCATTCCAAACAAGACTTTTCTCACGATAGATGACGAAGCGCTCAATCAAGACACCAACACTAGATCACAGTAAAATGAGGTTGGAGACACCGGTTGGTTTTCTCACACCCACGGCCTGCACCCTTCGACAGGACTCAACGTTAATCTGCGCTCTCCAACAACAACAACGATCAACCAAACTTGTGTGCCACTCTTCATAGTGACAAGTTCCTCCTGGAAAAATATTCCACACACGTAGGGATGAGACACTCTCAGGTTTCCACACAACAAATTACCACTGTTAGCGATCTGCAATGATTGACACACTGCTCTCAGCGTGGATCCTTCAATGCAGAGAATCCAGTTTACTCCAACCCTCGACACAAACAGGTGTTGAAACTGCTCGACGCTTTGCAGCTCCTCGCATCACTGATTCTAGCGGTAAGTTTTCTCCAACTGGACGCATCTCTCCTTCCACGTAGCATGAATAAAATATGGAAAAACAAATAAATAAAAAAATCGACAAACAAACACCGACCAAACTCTCTATTTCCCTCACCAAACTCTCTATTTCCCTCAATGCAAGAGGTGCCAAGGCCCCGGCCCTCACTCGCTCTAATACCTAACTTAAATATATTTAGTGTTTTCTCAGGATAAGGCACTTAGATATTTCAACCACATACTAATATAGAAACATATAGATATAACAAACCTAAAAAATAAGAACATACTCTTATAAATAAAATGAATCACAACCAAGATAAATAGGGAATACAATTTCCAAGTTTAAATTAATTGATTTCCTGAACAAAAAAATTGTGTACCGTATTCAAATTAAATATTAAAAGGTGAACAAAAACGAAATCGTATCCGTATTGAAATTAAGGATTAAAAGGTGAACAAATTCAAAATCGTATCAACAAATTTCCAAAATTTTTAACTTTTCCAATCAATACAGTCGAACTCTGCAGCTATGGTTTCATTCGCGTTAGATTTCTTCTCAGCTCTTAGCTTTCGTTTCATAATAAAATCTCATCTTCTTGTGCATGGGATGTCTGAAAAATTCATGCATGAACAGTTAAACGGAGACCAATAATTAATATTGTTTTATTTTATTTTATTTTTCCATTTGGGGGTGGTGATTTAGAAAGATGTTTACATGGAAGAGGCCAATTTCTATGGTTGATTGTTAGTAGAGTGAAAAAATACACCAAGAGAGGGAATTGACAATGGCGTATGAAATTGCATACTTTAATATCATCTATGGCGTCCACCAAAACGAAGTTGTTCTCTACAAGCTCAAGCTAGGTTAGCTCAAGACCCAACATTGTTATTTTATAAAGTAAAAGTATTACCAGTGGGTCTAGTGGGCCACTGGTCGAACAGTGGGTTGGAAAGAAACGCCGGGCTCAATATTTACACAAGAACGAATTCAGTGAGAAACGAGTCGAAGGTTGGGCCTCGGAGAAAGCCTTAATCAAATTGTGGTGAGAGCACCGACTCCTGACCTAGAATGGCACCCATGAAGCCTCGATCCCGCTAGTGAATGATGATTGAAATGTTTACAAGATAGTGTAGGGAACAAACCTGTGTCATTTCAAACAACGTTACATGTCGTGCAATGTCAAAGTTGAAAGATATTGTTTGTGGGGAGATGTCTAATGGTAATTGTATATTGTTTTATTTAATATATTTTTTTATATATCACAATTTTATGTAAAATGAATGTTTGGGCCCTATGATCTAACATTTCCGAATGATGCCTGCCTATAAATTTGGAGCGCACATAAACTAGTTACTATCATAGCACTCGTTTTATGTGGTGGGTATTGATTGTAATTATTTCTGTACCAGGAGTTAGTTAAAATTAGAGACTCAGTTAGTTAACTGTTGACTATTGAGTGTTGAGAGTTGGGTCAAGTTTAGTGATGGATAAAGTGTTAAGCCCAGTGCATATTTAGAGTGAGTTAACTGAGTTAAATGTGTGTGCATGTTAAAATATTTTAGGTGAGTCCATAGTTTCAAATTTTTAAATACTTTTCACAGAGTTCATTGTAAGAATCAAGTTTTTATGTGATCAATAGAAAAGTGACAACTCACGTAATTTGTGTTTAAATTTATGTTTGGATTCTTTGCCTTTCCAACATCAGAACAAAGTTATAAAGAGTTAGGAAGAACGGATTCGAAACAGTCCATGTGACAAGAAAAATATATTTTGTTTCTCGTGGTTAGTGCTATAATGCACCTTGTAGGTTATACAAAGGGCATTATAATGCACAAGAGCTCAGCAGATAGTCGTGTTAACAGTTGCAGACTTATGCACTTTTGGAAGCACGCAGGTCAAACCATTTTTTTGAGGACTAACACTGGATTTTGTCGTCGTGCAATGCGTTAGTCGCCTGCCGTCATCACGAGAAGAGTCTTAGCGTAAAATAACTCATGGGCGTTTCAAAGGAGTCATTTTACTCACGTGGGTAGTTCTTTTTTGGAAGGGCATGAAAGTTATAAAGGTCATGATATTTATTCAAGGTCAAACTCAAGTGGTCCTTTTAATATGTGAGGTTTATATAAGTTTTTTTTAAAGGTGTGGTGAAAAGGTTTTTAATTAAAGTTTTCAAGAAGGGCTTTTTAAAAAGATTTGCGGAAAATAATATTTTAATTTTTTATGGGAGAGATTTATGAAGAAGTTTTTTCTTAAGAGAATTAAAAAAAAAACTAAAAGGAAAAGGGTTTTGCTTGACAAGAGAATTTAGGGCTTTGTAAAAGTCTGTCTATCTGCAAAAAATTTTGTTTTCTTTTTTTTTGTCAAGCATGACAATTTTTTTGGTGTAAATTGTGCCTTATGGAGGCGCATATTGAAAAACATATTTTCTTTCAAGGGGATATGGAAAATAGCCTCATGTAATCATGAAAGAATATATAAACTAGAGGAACAAACCACAGTCATGGGTCACAAAGCGCGACTGAAGCATATTAAGAAAAGAAATTGAAAAGAAGAGGCAAAGATCATTGCCATAGTTAGAGAAGTTCAGGCCGCACCCGAGGAACTGAGAAGTCTAGTAGAAGACAAAGAAGAAATCAAGGGTGATTGGTATAGATTTGATTTGCTACCACCTCATATGTTTACAAGTAAATATTTTGATCATTGGGTTATCGAGATTTTAACTTTTCTTCGAGCTAAGGAGTTAATTGAGTATGAGTCTAATAACCCAAATGATAAAGTATGTGATGCAAGCATTCGATGAGAAGTATCTGTGCAAGGTAGAAAAAGCTACAACTTGCAAGGAAGCATGGAAGATCTTGGAAGAAGAGTTTGGCACAAAGGAGAGTGACATGCAACGATAGGTTACGTCACAAGCAAAGAAGTTAGTCACAGATCTAAGAATAGATGAGCAAAAATCTGAAAGGAAAACAGAGCTTGGAGAATCCCACTCAAAAGTGAATGATGGTTGTCAAGACCATAAAATTGAAATCCATTATGCAAGCATACATATGGATGAAGAAGATGCAACAAAGATTGCAGAGAGAGAAGTTGAAGCCTCTATGTGTGAAATAGAGTAAGAGAAAACAAATGCTCAAGGACTCCACTGTAATGTGGATGATATAGATGATTGTAAATCCCACTGTGATGAGACACATGTGGATGATGATTGCAAATTTATATGTGAATTGGTGAATCCAGCCACAACTGATGGATTTGGTGAAGTTGAAATTGTCAATGAAATTAACAAATGAGCATAGGAATTCTTGGATATCCCACCTTAGTGTGGATGAACATTATGTTAATAATATGTGTGGTCTCTTTTTTGAAATAGGTATTTATTGTGCCAATCTCGTAAGCACAATGTTTGATGAAACATTGAAGGTTGAAGTTGCCACTATAGCAGCAAGATATGAAGCAATTGAAACTGCTCATGAAGCAGTATGTCTTCTAGCAATAGTTGATGATCAAGAATAACATAAAGTGATTGAAGGGTTTTTTATGTGAATATCCACTAACAACATAACAGATGAAGACAACCTCCATGTAGTTGAAAAGAAGGAATTTGTAGAGCAGGAATCTCTCACTAAAGAGAGTCATATTAAGTATGTTTTTAACAATGTTTTTGAATATGTGGGTGTTTAGAATAGCATGGGCGAATATTTTGAAAACAAGTTTGTTAATAAATTTGATGTGGATTTGAAGCTCATTGAAGAATGGATTCGGAAACCAATTAAAAAAATTGATGTGATTCTTAAAGAAACAGTTGGAATAAAAGAATTGAATGAAATGGTGAATAATGATCTTGAGTGTGTAGATTACAGGAAAAAACAACAGTACCTGATGATGAAAGTGAAAATAATGATATGGATGTTTCTGAAGACAAAGATGAATGAATTGAAACCATTTTTCAGCAATGGAGTCAAGAAAATATAAGATTTTGCTATCAAGAAATATGGAAGAAAGAAACTCAGGAATATGAAACACAAGAAGAAGAGAAAATAAGACAGTTTGAAGATGCAATTTTGTTGCAGCAATCCATGGTTGAAAAAATATTTGAAGAGGAAGGTGTAGTAGACAAGATCAAATTGTGTTTTAGCGCAAATTCAAGAAAATTCAAAGAAAAATTGCAACAACAGCAAGTAAAGGAATATGGAGCCTACAACAAGAAAGTGCAACAAATAATGAAGCAATTTCGAGGATATAAAATTTGGAAGAAGAGAAAAAGAATATGAAAGATTGTGAAAGTCTTGAGTCATTGTAAGCCTAGCTAAGACATAGACCAACAATAATGTTTCAATGATAATTGAGTCAATTTCTATTGTAAGTCTACCAGTCATAGTTGAGTCATGTTGTTCAATCTCTATAATTTTGGATGGTACAATTTTTCAATTTTGTTCACATTCGCACCAAAATGATTAACATCACTTATTCGAGTAAAATTAAGGTTAATGTAGTTTGAATTGAATGCGTACAATATTAGTAAAAAAAAAAAAAATTGCTTGATCTCTCCATAAAATTCACACTAATTGTGAAATTGATCTCTGATATTATTTGTTAGATCATAAATTCAGTGAAGTTCATATCATTTGAATTGAATACATATAGTATTGTAGAGGGTTCACATGTCAACGTTTTATATTTAAAGGTCTCATATGTCATCAACTTCGTTGTTGTTGAACTGCAAATTTCTGGTTGAAGGAAAACTTGTGTTAAAGAATCACATGGGAATGTCTCAGGATCAAAACAATCCACCATGTTAAAGTATGTATGATCAGTTTAATTTATTTAAGCACCTTCCTATAACAATATTGTCATGCACCTTGTTTATTATTTATAATGCCTTAACAAGAGTCAAATAGGGCCACTTCCGACTTACCCAAAGGTGAAAAATTATTTGTTTAACCAAGCTACATGCTCCACTGCAAAGAATGTTACATGTGATTACACTTGTACAGTATGATATCATGGAAACTCAACATCTTGTGGACCAAAGGTATTATGTCCCTATAACCAATGAAAGGAGTATCTGAAATGTGCAAGTGAAAGCAATTAATTTGCAGCTGAAGGATATATATTTGTGTTGGAGTTGAAGTCAGCGCAAAGTAGACGTTTGAAATTGTGACAACCCCACCCAATTTATCATGAAGGTGGCATCATAAAGGCATTGTAAATATTGTACAACGAATTAAAATGAAAATGGGGACTGAGTCACGAGACATGGATTCTAGAGTTGCGAAGGGAGTCGCCTTTTTGGGACATCATGGTTTCTCGTGTAATGGAGAAACCTAAAACACAGGACAACCATTAAAGACTGGTTTGTGTAGGGATTGAAGAAAAGATTTCTTGAAATTAAATGAGCAGAAAAAAGAGGTATGCAGGCCCATGCTTCTTAGAAAGTAATCAAAAGAAAGAAAATACAAGAATTTATGAAGAAACGACGTACTAGAAGCAAGGAGGGACACAATACTAAAGGAAAGCTGAGGAAGAAACCAAGAAAAAGGGTTGAGCATGGAAGAGAGAAAAAAGGGATGAAGAGACAAAAAAGAAGGGGAGATCATGATTGAGGCGAATAGGAGGAGAGGAATAGACATAGTAGAGGAAAAAGAAAAGAATATTGTGAAACAAAAGCTCTCTGCAGGAAGCACCGAAGAGAAGAGAAGAGGAGGGGCTTGGCTCTTGATCCCTGGAGGTTATGGCTTGAGCTATTAGTCTTTGCAGCCCTATAATGGCTTCGATCCCTCAAGGTTGTGGGTTGGGATAGAATCTGTAGAACCCTATAACAACTTGGGTCCCATCAAGGTTGTGGGTTGAGGTAGCAAACTTTAGACCCTTGTAAAAACTTGGGCAGAGGCATTCCTGAAGAAGAAGCTAAGGAAGTCCATAATGAAGACTAATGGTTAATGTTGAGATGACACCGTAACAACCCTATGTTAAAAGTTAATGTAATAAAGTTAATAAAGGAAAAATAAGACCAAGGCCACGAGACATGTATTCCAAGTTGAATGATGGGCAAGCCATTAGAGGCATGAATAATAAAAAGACATAAAAGCATCAATTCAGGGCATTTTGTCAGTTTTGTTTTCGAATTAGTCTGAGAGAGGAGAAAAACACTATTACACGTAATTTTGTCACCATGACACTTGACTGTTAAAATGGATCTCTCGCCATCCATAAACATGTTCCATTACACTCTCTTAGAAGTAAAAAAGTAAAAAACCCTTGAAGAAGATGTGAATTTTGGGTAAAATGCCTCTATGAATTGTTAAGTGTGGCCTTCGCACTTTTCCTAGTAAGTTTCCATGCATTTGTAGTTTCTCTCCCTGATAACTATGTATAACTATGCTTTGTCTTCCACTATACACTGCACAGGTAAATCAAAGAAAAGTAAAAATAAAAGTGAATTCCAGAAGCATTGTTGATCAAATATATCCCAACTAAAAGCTTCTATGTCATATCTATTCAATCCATACCCCTGAGATCATGGAGCCAATCCCCTTTCATCAAGGAACCCTAATCCCCCAATTAGAGGATCTCATACATCTCTTTTGGATCTGAAACTTCTTCCTCTTGGCCTATAAATTGACTAGAGGATAGAGGGATTAGGAGGCTCAAAAAATATAGACTTATGTTGCTTGATTTAGATTGGAGGGCTTATCAACTAAGAAGAGGTTTAGACAAATTTGGGAGGAACCTCATGACATCAAGGCTCTTCTTCATCCTTGAATTAATACGAAAGGAATCATTTTTCCCATTGTATTGTCTTATTGAAATGATGAATGGTTTATGATTATTTTTATTTCAGTAAGATAAATTCAATTTATAATCTTCTTAACCATTAGACTAAGCTTGTTTGAATTGTTATTAGTGGATATGCCTTTGATCCATTTTATGTCTGTGAATGAAAGTCTTTTTGAGCATTCGAGAATCTCCATCAAGACAGCAGGGATCTTCATCAAGAATTTCCCAAATCAGTAAGAGGATTATTCTCATACTCTTGTATTTACAATTCGAACGGAATAAGCTTAGGGAAATAGTCATTCAATTGTTTGTTTGTTTCTAGTTTCCTTTAGGATATAGGGAGATCAATATTTTCAGCAAGAGGGATTTATCCGCCGTAACAAATTGGTGACTCAGACATGGAACATTATTTTTCTCTTACCTTTTCTTGGTTTTTTTCCGATCTTCTTTGTCTAGTTGGACCTCAGTGTTAGAAAATTTATGATCTTTCAGAAGCTTTGGTTTGATTTCTTCCTTTTTAAATTATTCTTAGACTTCCCATACCTGCGCAATTTATATTCATATACAGAGCACATATTTGCACATGTTTTGAATTAAGAAACTTGCACATGTCCACTGGTATACAGTGTTGAACTGCGCAACTCTTAGAAATTATTGAAAAATTAGGTTTTCTCTTGCCCATAATCTGAATTTAAGTTTCTGAAGGTGTCATAATATTTGTTTCATTTCTCAAATATCTTTATTGAACTTGTTTGAGTGCTTTGTGAAGTCTTTTTGGGAATTAATCCTTTTTGCAAAATTGATGAGGGTTTTGTCTGGCTTGTTTGCTAATTGATAATAAAGAGATGTGTAGGTATTCCTGTCTTTTTCAGTCAAATATACCAAATCTATTATCAATCTTGCTTATTTGTGGTCAAATTACTTGTTTAAATCACAAATTAAAGTTTCTCATAAATTGTTATGTTTTGTGAAATATTGCTTTCAATACTGCATGATAAAAGGAAATCGTTTCTTTTCAATTTTGAAATCTTTCATCAATATATTTCGACATCATTAGCTTAAAGCATTCATTAGGGAAATTTCATTTTTTCCAACACTTGTTTGATTTCTATGTGTTTCAAATTCTGAGTGATAAATGATAAAAGGCATTTTGGGTTTTTTTAGTCTTTTAGGAAAATTTGAAATCTTAGTGTATTTCGACATCTGAATTGCATCAAAGTGAAATTGGTTGTCTTATTAAAAGAATGTTGGTGAAATTGTGAGTTTTTCATTTTGTTCAAAGAAAATAAAAGAAACTCTTACTTTTTGTTAATTAGGATTTCATTGAATGATAGATTACAAATTTCATGTTCGATTGCATTACCTATTGAGTAAATAACAACTTAATAACACCTTGTTAATTAAAGTCAATTAGAATCTTATATTTTTAGGTCTCTTACCACCTATAGTAGCTTAAGTGTAGCACTTTGGAATAGGAAAGTGAGTAAACTTTCCAAATCTACAAACAAATAACAGAATCTTGCATTATAGAGAGAAATCCAATTATTTCAATTTTTCTCTGGGAAGCTCTTCTTATACATGAGTTAAGCACGAGATCATGTTGGATCTAGTGAAGTGAATGTACCCACTTCATTGGCTATAATAGAGAAATTTTCACATATTACAACGGTGCCTAAAGGTACTTGGGGTCACTTGAAGGTAAACCTCCAATTAACCATGTTGAGGAGCTTTCAAGGGGATTGAGATTCGTTACTCTTCCCTTGTGTGTAAGTCCGATTTACGATTGTCCCCCCAAGTAGAATTGTTGTAGTTGGTAAACTTAGTGACCATAATACTAGGGCTCTACCTAAGGTGACAACAAAGGGAAGGTCATTATTGTACCTGGAACAAACATTGGCTAGACTCACTTGGACTTTTTGGAGGGTAATCTTTGCTTGAGATGGAATAAGTGAAGTTACTTTACCCAGATCATTTCATTAAGAAGGTTCTTAGTTTCACTTATTCCAAATGCTCATGTCTATAAAAAAATCACCTTGTTCTTTGTGACATTGGATTTCATCACCAACTAGTAACTATTGATCACCGTGACAAGTCAATTTGTATGGTTTGAATTCCTAGATTTATTAGCATGTGTTACCTTGTTTTTTTTACTTTTTAGAGGCTTTAGGTGTGATTTTAATATTTATTAAATAATTAATTTTGTAAAATGAAAATATTTCATCTTGGATGAATTACCGAGATAATCAGGTAGAATTCTAGGCCAACCCCCTGAATATACACCAAGTCACCTAGAAAAGATTCAAACTAAAAAATCAAAGTCAGAAGGATCTCAGGCTACAGATGAACCTAAAAATTCTGATGTAATAGAAACTAAAGTAAACCAACCAAAAACATCTACTATTGTAAAATCTGAAGTAAGAAAACCTGAATTTGGTCAACCCCAAACACTAGAATTACACTCACAAGTTACCGATCCAAAATTTACTTAACTTATTCAAACAAAATTAGATATTGAAGAGAGTTCAAATTCATAATTAACTGAATCAGATATCAAAGAACCTGAGTCTAATGTTTATAAACCTGAGTCACCTTCAGCTTCTTTGGCCCCTACTCTTCGACGTTCACTGTGAGTATAACTTCTTATTATCGATAGTCTACCTCCTGGTCTTATTAGTATCAAAGAACTTACCTATGATGAACAAGAACCATCACCACATACACCAATTTCTATTGGTGATCAAGTAGATACTCTAGAACTTCTTTTTTCTGCTTTTTCACCTCGCCCTTGGTACTTTACACCCTTGAACATTTTAGGTTAAGGCCTTCCATGATACACTACTCCTTATTCTATTGTACCAAGCTTTGATATGTCTAGAATAAATTCTGGGGAATTGTCATCATATATTTCCTTGTTTTTTACTTCTCCATAATCAATTTTATATGGTGGCCCATCAGTCCCTCCTAGATATCACTCTTACAGAAACTTATTCAGGAGCCTCTCCTTCAAATCAACCTTCAACTATGTCAACTGGTTTAACTAATTCTATTGTCCAAGGCTTGACATCTAATTGATATATAAATATGATTTATGGCAATGTAGGTAATCCTCAAGTTAACCCAACAGGCAGTTATTACCCACCTGGGGGGGGGGAATCATCATATCCTCCTCCTGGGGACAACCTTTAGTCGGATATTACTCTATAGTTGGAGGGAAACCTCCTCCTAGAAATTATCTAGGTTATGGTTAGATACCTCAAGCCGGTTTAGGTCAACCTGTCGTATCTCAACCTGTTGTTGGTACTCCATATCCAGGGATGAACAAAATTTGGAATCCTTCATATAATCATCAATAAATACTAGTTTCTCCTCAAGTGCCAATTTATCAACCTATTCAACCTATTGGAAAACCTATTGGACAACCTGTTCAAGGTATTCCTATTCAAGTCCAACAACTTGTCTAGGGTAATCCATCAACACCTATTCAGCGACTGCTCAAGAAAACTATCCCAAGTACTCCAAAAACTTTGGTTTAGTCTGTTGTGTCGATGTCTATTCAAAATCCAGTTTCAAGTTCACCGTCAACTCCCATCCCAGGAGTATCACAAGTAACTATTCCAATTACTTCTCAAGTAACAGTGCAGCCATCTACTCAGACTACTCCTCAGGTACTTTTTATCAAATTATTCCTACAGTTTAGTATATACCCTAAATACATGTGGTACAACCTAGTATACCATATATGCAAACATCTTTCCAAGGACATGCTTTTCAAGGTCAACCCCAAAGTCAATTTTTTCAAGGTCAACCTTTACAAGGCCAACCTTTTCAAAATCAATTCTTCCAAGGTAAACCTTTATAGATTCAACCCTTTCAGGGACATTTTAGTCAAGGTCAAATGTGTTAGGGTCGTCCTTTCCATAATCAACCATACCTCGGTCATACTTTTCAAGTGCCCATTCAACTGCAATTCAGTATGGCTCATCTTGGATATCCAAGAGGTATGCAAATTCCAACTGCCCAAACTATTGCAGGATATCCTGGGTATCCTCCTCTAGGAACAGGACTAGTCCCTCAGGGTTATTAATACCCACAACAAGACTCTAACCATCTGTTACCATTCATTACAACTTTGGATTTATAGATCTATCTCAGTTAACAAATGATCCCATTTTCTATCTACCGTTTTGGTCTGCAATCCCTACTAAGTTGCCCAGTGACATTTAGAAATATGAAGGTAAACCATGAGTGGATCTAGCTAATCACATCATGTCTTATCATATTTGGTGCTCCTCGAGCTCATTAGTCGATGATTCCATTATATTATGACTTTTCCAAGAAACCTTGACTAGTTTAGTAGCCAAGTGTTATGTTGAATTGCGACGAGCTTCTTTCAGTATTTTCAACGCCGTAGCCATTGCTTTCTTGAAACATTTTCAACTACCCATTATATACAATAATGCTACTGAAATTTTAACTTCTCTGAAACAGTCAACGTCCACTTGTATTTCAGATCATATTCATGAATGGAGATGAAGATGCCAATTATTTAAAGTTTATATCTCATACCAAATTTTTCCCAAATGGTTTATAAAATCACTTTTACCAATAATTAATGAAGATGTTGCCAAGAGTGGTGTTGTAACTGAAGAACAAGCTATCACTCATGCCGAGTACTTAGATCTTCTTTATACTCAATCTGACAGTTTGTATGAAAGAACTCTAGATTTGCCTTGTCCACGCCAAACCAACCCAGCCCTTACAGGATCACACAATGCTAATGGTGTGATTGGTTCTATGAGGCAACAATATAAGCCTAAAAGTAAAAATTCTAAGACTCATATTTTGGCTTTACCAGATTCACTCAAGGAAGATCCTTCTCCTGAAATTACTTCTAAAATAAATGTCGTGGATTCATCTACTAGAAAAAACAAGCAATCTAGAAGTAAAAAGAAAGGTAAAGGAAAATCCAAACAAGACTGTTCTTCCAAGGAGAAATCAAACAATAAAGAACCAACTGATTAAAATAAGAAAGCTCGTTATAATTGTTTAATTTGTTATGAAGATCATTACACCAAGGAGTTCTCTCATTGCACTCAAGTTTCTAAATTCATTAAGGGTTCACCTACTTCTGTTGTTTTGAAGGATCCATTTCCTTCTCAAGAGAGTAAGATGGTTTCCGATAACCCATTTTCCTCTTCCACATTGGCAGACATCATGATGATGTCTTCATCAGTTATGGTAGCTACGAGATCTAAAGACTATGGATCAAAAAGTCCTAGTTTGAATGGAGATGATCCCAGTTCAGTTGGTCAAGCTTCTACATCTTCTCCTCCTATTTTTGAACCTTTACACATAGAAAAATCCAATCCTGATATGTTAATTCAACCGCCTCCCAAAGATGTTCTTCGAAAGTCAACTTTTAATCCTCATGCTAGAGTTGCTCAGAACTACAACTTTGTTCAAGATTTGGCTATGTCACCTTCAACAATATTGGTTCTAAAAGTGCTTCAGACTTGTCCAACACAAAGGAAATTACTATTATCAGCTATAGGAGAAGTAGATCCCCATGACTCTACTCTAATCATTTTTTATCTCAAAAATCATGTACCACGACTCCCACATCAACTAGAAATCCAAGTACCAGATTTTGTCAAAACTAAACCTATTTTTTGAATAATAATTGGTGAAGGACAGTCTACATGTATTATTTCTATTGCTTGTTGGAAAGATTTAGGTTCTCAAACAATCAATTAGTTTCCCACGAATTTGAAAGACTTAGATGGTATAGGTTTTCGACCTTATGAAATTTTAAATGATCTTCCTATAGAGTTAGAGGGTAAAACAATTGCAATTGAAGTTGAGGTCATTGATGCTCAAATTGATTATAACCTTTTACTTGGTCGAAGCTAGAATTATTCCATGTCTGTAGTGGTCTCTTCGTTTTTTCAAATGATCATGTTTCCTCATAATGGAAAATTGTGAAAGTAGACTAGCTATCCTATTACACTTCACACCCTAGATTTGTTGGTAGCATTCCTTTTGTTGGAAAATTGACATGAAAAAAGTATCACACATAAGTAACACACATGAACACCGAGATTTAAGGCGGAATCGTCTCAGTCTTCAAAACTTATTAATATCAAAAGCTTCTTACATTCTTGTATTAGTGCAGACTCGTACCAGTATGCAGGCACCCACCTGTTGAAGGCTACAACCTTCA
>APFE031341158.1:14371-38489 GCA_000404065.3 Pinus taeda
CTTTCTATCAACATCAGCACATTATCTAGAGAGTTGACTTAGAAATCGTCAGTACCTTGGAGTCTGCATGCATCAATGGCAGGTTTCTCACCTTCAACGTCAGTTTTCATCATTGACTTGCGATCGAAGGATTCCATGAAATGTTCGACATCGACTCATTCATTCACATCTCATGGATTGTGCTGGGTACTTTGAGAACCATTGACATTACTGGTGGTTTCTCTCACACTTGTTAACAGTTTACATCATTGACTGGTAATCAAGTGGGTTCTACCATGTTCGACATCGACTCATTTATTCACATGGCTAGAATCGTACCAATTCGGGAAGTAGAGATGAAGACCCTGGATCTAGTTTCCACCATCCAGGCTGCGAGAAGTTTTGTATTCATTATGTTGTAGAACAATCATAAACAGATGGCTGCGCCCATACTGTGTCTACACAAGTCTATGATTATGATGTATTATGAAATCATTCCTGTATCAGAATAGTTAGTCTGTTAGTTAAAATTTTGATCTGAGTATGGGAATGCCTACCTCAGCGATGATATAATCTTATACATGTATTTTGTGTGGAAAATTGCAGGTTTTGACCGGGTTCTCCACAAGATGATCCTCGAAATGATTAAGTACTTCACCCTTCCTATATGATATAACACCCTTATCTATTACAGGCTTCGTACTTTAGGGGGCAATCTGTTACACTGAAATTTGTCACCATGACTATCTGCAGTTAATATGGCTCCATCAATAGTCATATTATCCTCCTTGTCAAGCCTTATACCTCTGCTTTCATGTCAACTTCAAAAAGAGAGAAAGTCATTAAAAACATGTTTATCTCTGGGTACGCAGGTTCTCTCTACCTTGCCTGCGTGTACGCACTCCAAACACACTGTGCCTGCGTACTTGTACGCTCTGTAAGCCAAAGGTTGGGTGCGTACCTGTAAAGGTCAAAAGGCGTGAGTTTCATCTTTAAAAAGTTACTTGTGGTCACTTCTAAGAGCCTTCTAGAAGAGTGTTTGACGTGTATTGAGCGCCTCCAGATGGTTCATGCATCCCTATGATAGAGGAACTTATCCCATCAAGAGAGGAGCTACCCCATCCAAAAGAGGGAGTATCCCATTGATGTTGGAACTGAATAACTTCCTCTAGAACACTATAAATACAGGCATTGGGCCAATGGAGGGGAGGTTGAAAGCTGAACATTCCAAAGGGTAGATGCTGTTGGAATTAGGACTTCCATTGTAAGTTGTGAGGAGAGATTACCATCCTTTCTTGTTTCATTTGGAAGTGGGTGAGATTGTCAAAGTAGAGGAAAACTCTTGCCGGAGCCTGGGAGGAACTTGCACAACACCAAGGCTCAGGTTGTAATGGTTTCTTTTTTGTTTCCTTAATACAAATAAGTCCATTCTGCTCAATGATTTGTTGTTAATGAATTGTTTCATATACTCCTTGGTCTATATGTTGAATATGCTTTGTTTTATGGAATATTCAGGTGTTATGTAATCGTTTGATTGTTAGTGTATGTAGGTTTCGAAGTGAGGGAGCTCATCTGGATCGACGAGGCTTGACTGCTGCAACAAGCGTTGGACTTGAGGTAGGATCGAAAAACACTTGGTTTCTCATAGAATAATGTATGTTTAGAGAAGGATTGCTCTTAATTGTCTTGTTTGTCACTAGAGAGTCTTAGACTCCTAGGGAGGTTAGTTTTGTCAACAAAAATAACTCTTTCCGCATGAAAACCCTCATTTCACTTAGCCTAAGTTTAAAATATACACATGAAAATATTTCAAACTTAGCACATACTTCACAATGTCATATTAACTACTAATTTATATTATTAAGCAATTCCCCTATAAAATTTTACCCACTCCTATATTATTCTAACTATGTAAAAATCCTAAATTCTTATATATCCCGCCCTTCAGCTAAATATAACCATAATACACTCTTAATTGAGATTAATTAGTTAATTTATGACTAATTAAGAACCACAACCCCCTCCATATTAAGTGAGGATTAATTAATAACTCAACGACCAACCCCACTACTCTCGATGTAATTAAAAAAACTCTAATTATGTTGGGTCTACTCTCATTAACTTTTCGCCACCTCACCTCCCTGATAGTATTTCGATCAAGCCCCTCAGATCCGATAGTTGTTGTGCATGTCGCACGGCCCTCCATGACTGAACGTTAGCGCGCGATCGCGGGCAGTTTTGCAAATAGTGCCATCGCCACGCGTTGCTAATCGTATGGTATTGCGCAGTGGCGCCCGAATACTAACTTCCCTCCATTAGCAGTGCAATAAAAATTGTTTACCGGCTCCTGCTAATGACAAAAGATCAAATCTTTTGCCCGCTGATGCCATATGTCCAAATCCCGAAACCCGCCAAATTTTTGACTTTGTATAAAAAACAAAAGTAATCAGTTTTTCGTCCTATTCTGCGAATGCAACCTCAGAGCAGTGATGTCTTGCAATCAAACAGTCTTCTTCATAATTACTGTAGACTCAATCAATGAGATGCTTCAGTTTCATCCTAGTCAAGCCCTCACTCCCATTTCCCTTGGAGATTTGCTTGAAAAATCATCTAAATTATCCCAATATGAACTCAGTCGCCTTTGTCAAACTTTTGTGGATAAGAACCATCAACCCAAATATCCCCCTCCTTATATGTTTACTTTCTTCACAAAGACAAGAAAAATTATAGCTGATATGATAGTTGCAGTCATGGGATTCAACATTAGTGAGTTTGTGGATGAATTGATCCTAGTATTGATGTCCATCTTTACCTTTGGTCAACCCCCTGTTGTCAAGTACAATTATGCTGCATTTATTGCTGAGAAAATCCATGACCAGTTCATGAGGCTGGGAAATGAAAAGGTTTTCAAGTATTCCATATTCATATATCACCTCATCCTCTACTATCATTCTGACAAGTTCCCATTTTCTGCCAATAAACTTGATACAAAGGGTAATCCAAGGTTGCTCATTTTTTGGACTTCTATCTTCCACCAATCGTTTTCTTGCCCTTATTCATATAATGAATTCATTGACTAGTTTGTCCACCCAGTGACCAGCATGCTGACAGGAAATCCTCCTCCTAGGATTAGTGATGAAATCAAAAGGATCCTCCAGCTACCAAAATAGTACAAGGTAGGTGATTGGTACTTGCATCAGAATCACAAAGAGATCAGGATATATGGTTGTGAGATTCCTCCATTCAAACTACCAAAATATGTTCCAATGAGGTTGTTTGCATTGGAGTATTATAGACAAATGATAAACTCAGATCAAATTCACTTTACCAAGGCCAAGAAAAAAGCACAACTGAGAATTAAGGATCACCTAGTCCCATTTGTCTGTAACAATAAAGAAGCAGGCAAAGCAGCAGAAGGAATCCTAGAAAACCACATGAGATTAAACAAAAGCTTTGGTTAGAAATATGACCCCCACAATTTCATTTGCGATAGGAGAATGAAAAATAGCTTATCACCTTATTTTCATCACAGAATCTTAGAAATTGAGCAATATGCTAACATGGATGAATGGAGGGAAGGGACTCTTGTAGAGATGGATAATGATTAGGTCAATGTAGAAACTGTAATGAAAGATCTAGAAAAGACTTAATCTAGACTCTTTTGAATAGGTGCCAGTTGGGACTTCTCAGAAACCAACACCAGGAACTAGTGCCTCAATAGCAGATACTTCTCAAAGACACTCAAAGGAAACAAGTGCACCACTTGCAAAACCATCACAGGAAAAAGAACAAGGAACCAACAATCTAGTATCAGGACAATAAAGCATGTCAAAACAACCTAAAATCTCTCAAGAATAGGCTCAAACACATACCCATCCAACTCAAGTTAACATGGGAGATCCCCCAGCGTTGCAGACTCCTCTGAATGAGGAAAAAAGTTTAAAAAGAGACAGGAAAGTGGCTACCCCTACTAGTGGCCCTACAGACCAGCCTGGCGCTAATAGGCATAGGCTAAATCCTCATTCAGAAGAAGAATTTTTGAAGAAACTAGAGAGAGTTTGAAGAAAGAAGGTGCAGACAGTTAGCATCCTTTCCGAGTAGGTGGGACACTTTCTAGCTCACAAAGACAGGAGATGGAAAGACAACAAAGTGCTGAATTATCATCTTTCAGGCCTTTATTTAACAACTCCTTAGACATCAAAGAAAAATTCAAAGAAATAAAGGCAATAATTGAACCGTTAAAGGCCCAAGTCTACAATCAATATTTGAAGATGGCTCCTATGAATTAGACTAGGTTGATGTCAGCTTATGACATCAAGGGAGGAAAAATGCAGATGAGATTTTTGAAGCCCAAAGTACAACAACCTCAGTCAATTGTAGACTACCTTAAAACTAATTTTGAGGTCATGGCCAAGGACATTCACCCCATAGATCAAATAGAATTACATAAGCAGATAGTGGAAATGGTGCATTCAACATTAACAAGTAAGGCCATGATGGCACATAGATTAGAGAATTCACTGAACAATACTACTACCCAACTAAAATTAGAAAGAGCCTCCTCACAGGCAAAAGGCAATAGAATCAAATCATTGGAGGAATTTATTATTGGATTGGATCATAACCCAAAAGATGTAAAAGCTGCAGAGGCCTTGATAAATAAAGAAATGAAGACCTAGCTACCTTGAGAAGGTAGTTAAAGTTGCCTCCACTGATGCATCCACAAACTGCTGAAGTTATTGAAAAGAAAGCTGAAGAAGAGCTTATGGAACTAGTCCTCAAGATAAATGAACAATTAAAGGAGACTGAGCAGGAATTAGAGATCACTATGAAAAAGGCAGAGTCAGTTGACCTCTCAACATCAAAATGTGGTACCAGTGATCTCCACAGTGGTCCCTTCTACACTTGTAAGAGCTCTTGCACCAAATGTCCCTTTGGCCACAACAGAAGCTATCACAGGTGCAATTACAGGTAAAATCACAGGTACATAACAGGTGGGAACTTCAGGTGAGAGCACTAAAGAATTAATCAAGTCCATGGAGGAAATGAAACTCCAAGTTTCTGAACTCCAGAAGGTAAAGGAGAAATTTATCACCTTAGAGCAGAAGTGTGATATCTCAAAGATCAATTTTGCTGAAGAAGTGAGGGAAAATAAAGACTTAGATTAACAAGTAAAAACTCTGGAAAAGGAGCTCACATTTGAAAAGCCTTTAACAGATATCAGAAAAATTATATGGACCAACATCACTTAGTCAATAAATGATGTTTGGTCATCAATTCAGATCATTTTTGAACAGATTGACATGGTGAAAATTGCTTTTCAAGAGATTCAGAAAACAAAGGAAGAGCTGGGAGGAAAACCTAAAGAAGCTATCAGGTTAATAAACTTTTTGAACAACAGAAATAGGCATCAATTAGAATAACTAAATATTGAGGATAGAGTTGGAACTATCCTAGAAATCAAGAAAGTATTGACAAAAAAACCTCTAATGAAGAATCTAGAAAGAAAATATAAGAACATGCAAGAGGATATAGATGAATTTATGGAAATGTTTGGCATCTTACAGAGCAAAGGACTTCCCAATCCTTTAGTAATCAATGATAAGTTAATGAGGCATGAGGATTATATTGACAAATTAGGTCAGTATGCGAATAACCAAGCTAGTTCATCAGCTAGTGCATCTGCACCTAAAGCATTATCTACAGGCAAGGTTCTCTTGACAGTCTAGAGAATTTTTTTTTTGTTGAATATGAATTAAAACATTTGTTTCCAATCCAGCCCAATTTTGTAAAATACACAGAGGCTGATGAAATATTCAGGAAGCTACAAAGGACCAAGATACCAAGGGATGATTGGTGGATAGATATGACAGACATTTTATGATTTACCTTGATAAAAAGTAAAATTGAAGTATTCACCATCATCAATTTTGGTGAAAGAAGGTGAATGGGGATAAAGCAGGTAAATATTATCAGAATAGGTCAAAGAGTATCAATAAGAAGATGAAAAGCAAACAACCATGACATAATTATGAGCAAGACAACAAGATGCTCAATCATAGGGCCTGCCTCCAGCTCATTCACAAAAACAGGGACAGTAAGCCATCAGTTCACTTTTAGTTTCTATCTTCAAGACCATCTATCTCTACTTTTATATAAAATATAGTCAGACTTCCTTGATTATATCTCTCTCAGTTATGAAATATTTTGCTATAAATTTTTGTATAAGTACTTCCTCATTCGAAGTACTTAGGGTGGATTCTTAGACATTTCTGTAGACTCATTATTTTGGAATAGAAGTGTTGTTGAACAACTTTGTATGGCTGGCTAGAAGAAATAATAAAACAAAGGACTTGTACAGGATTCATGTGTCAAGCAACGAACAAATAAGTATTCTATACCTTATGTTATTATTGTTTTCATGTTTAAATATTTCACATGTGTTTCATATCTGAATGATAAATGAAAAAGTATATTTCAGAAAATGCTTTACTACAATCTGTCTTTAAAATCATTTATATTCTAAATGTTTTCTTCTAAACTATCATAGGCAGAGAATTCCTAATTGCTCCCTCCTTCTTAGTTTATCATTGTGGTCATTTAATAAGAAATTCTTAATTGTTTGTTGTTAATGACCCCCATTTTCCCTCCTTTTGAAATTTGTTGAAGGATTCTTAACTACCCTTCCTCCCTTTCAAAACCATTTCATTCTTTCAAGTTACCATTTGTTCCTTGTTTAGCTATCTTGCCCTGTGAATCCCTCCTTTGTTGAATCAACCTAATCCAGTTAAGCCATCTTTAGTTGACTCCATAGCCCAATGGCCTGAGATACTCCGTTCTATCCATCTGCTCCTGAATTCCACCACCAATCAAAATCAAAACCCTCAAGCTTTCATAACTAGCCTAATATCTCATAAACAAAGCTAAATCTTAAAGAGAGAGCCCTCTCTGAGTACATATTGGCTAGATTATGTACTTAAAAGTTGGTTTGTGGTTACCTCGGACCCCTTTTCTTCTTTTGGCAACTTCAAGGAAAATCTGAGTGATGACATCATCCACCATCCATCACATCATATTTAAGAGAAAATTCTAAGCTTCAAACAGTGGAATATCACATTGAGAGTCAACAACAAGTTCTCCAACTCTTAAAGGATAACCTCATTCTGGTGCAAAATTGAATGAAAGAGAAGGTAGATCAATACTACAGTGAAATAATTTTTGATGTAGGTGACTCAGTATTCTTACGGCTACAACCATATAAAGAAATGTCTCTCAAGCAAGCTAAGAAGGATAATAAATTATCACCCAAGTACTACATACATTACAAGGTGTTGTTGTAATACCCCTTCGTGGTTATGAAAACATTTTATTTTATATTTGACATTTCATAGTATGTTCGCTGATGAGCCATGATGAACTGGTCATTAGGAAATTGTGAGAAAAGAAACGTTGGAGTAGCTAAAATATGATTTCCTAAATATGAATGCCAATGAATGGATCTGATTTTATTAAAAAACAAATCCTTAATATACTCAGTTGAAGATAATATTGAGAAAATTACTATAGTAAAGAACAACGGACTTTATAAGGAAAAGAACAAAAATAAAAGACTAGGCTAAAGGGAAAGCATATCCCTAAAAGGCAAGACATCGCCAAGGAAAAATATATTGGAAAATAATGCTAAATAGGCATTAGAAGGAATATTAATGGGTGATTGATTCCAAGCAAGATCATCTTAGATCGGGGGGAATCAGAGTTTGATTCAAGGTTGGGTGGATCAGTGTTTCTGAGTCACAATGTTTCTAGAATAAACTCTTGGTTTTAGGTTACTATTGTTTCCATGATTCTAAATATTGATTGGTATGTTTAGAGAAATTGCATTACAAAAAAATACTAATTATTTTTGCATCATTAGAAAGAAAATTCTGAGTTATTAGAAAACTATGATAATTTCCTATTAGGAGAATCCCTTCTATGATTTATTAAGAGGATTCTAAGCACTTACGCATTTATGAATTCATTATATAATGAAGGAATGTACCATTTATTAGTATCTGGATGTATATGCGTATATGGCTGAACACTTCATATGAATATTTGATTCCTGTTATGTTAAAATTTATATGATTGTCTTGATCTATTTTAGCAAGTTACAAATGGTGAAATTATAGATTTTAAAAATGGGCCAATAATGGAATACTATGTAGGTAGTTTTAATTAGCGAGAGAATCGAATTTGGAATTGTCATGTTTTATATTGTAAGGTATAATATATCATAATTGGGAGCGTGATGAGATTAACACCTGATTGAGCCAAGTTCCTAGCTAATTATTTGATGATAATTATAACTCTGACTGTGTCTAGCCAGAAAGATAATTTAATAGAAGGGTGATAATATAGTAAGTCTAATTACTTCAGATGCGATGTATGCCAACTGAAATACATGAGAATATGCCAAATTATTATGTGAGAGGAAAAGCATAGATTAAATGATGGGTGCAACAGTTAATTCTAATCTCACTAGAGCGTGGACAAAGTGAGAACAAAGTGAACCAGAGAAGCATTTAGCAAGTAAACTAAAGTGAAATCTTGCATGTCGCTTCTCAAATGTAGTATGGAGGGACATGAGTATTTGTTCTCCAGAGAAACCTTTAGCAAGAAAACTAAAGTAGAATCCTGCATATCGCTTCTCGAATATGGAATGGTGGGGTAGGAGTGTATGAGGAAAAACCCATATGGAGTAACATAATTTGTTCAATCGGCAAGGATAAAATCATTTTATTCTACCAGAAAAATAGGTAAACGTACCATAATCTATATAGCAATTAAGTTATTACATTGAAAAAACAGATGTAAACTAATCACCAACCAAGTGGTTTTACATCCATGACTTTTCATTTATCAAAATCATTAGAAATTAATCTTCGAAAAGCATCGAAATTTATAAATGAACATTCTGAGTTAGACATTGTAATTTCAAAAGTATCACTATTGATTTGTACTAAAAATTAAGCACTTACAGATTAGTAGTAAATTATATTACATATACACAGAGAGTATAGCACCAGAAAATTAGCAATATATGATACTGTGTATTGAATAGAAACACAACTTTTTAAAAAAATAGAATAATTTGATGTGAAACATAGTCAAAAAAAAGATAGTAATGATAGGTTCAAGTATATTCTCAACTACACAATTACTATTTTTTGTTTAAATAGCATAATATAGCTAGAAACAAATATAAACTCTCATAATGGTTTATTTTAGCTTGCAGTGGCTCACCCGAAACAATAAAAGAGTAAGCCAAGCCCAGGCCTCGAGAGATACCAATATTGCACAAAGAACCTCAAGCTCAAAGAGATATTGATATTGTGACAGAAAACCTCAGGCTCAAAGAGATATTGATATTGAAATAGAGAACCCAAAATTAAATAACTTTTTAATTTAATAGCACAGGAAATACTACTCAAGTTCAAGCAAAATGAGATAAAATATTGAATGTAAAAGAAATCGCTTTGCTATTAATAACAATGGTGCTCAAAGCCAACAATGGGCACAGTAACAAGAGAAATAAATTCCTGAGAAAAAGTTAAATATTAACTCTTAAATTACAATAAGACCATATACATATGTACCTTTAAAATGTTTGGCACATGTGTCGGCTCTACAACCTGAGCATAATAAACATGAGAACTCGAAGGGTAAGCCTATGAAAGGTTTTTGGAACCATTTCTTCTACGCAATGGTAGCAGAAACTCCACAAATATAAGACATGTTCAAGGTAACCACTTGTAGGTGGAAAAGGACACCTGTAAGTGTTGTCAAAATTCCAAAGGGACGTGGTTTTGTAACCCAACAAATGTTGAGAGTGTACCTGCAATAATAACAACACCATAAATAGAAAAATGTCATTAGAAGGTAGATTGAATCTGATAAGGGAATAAAATACACATATTTGAGTAAGATTGATTTTAGAAGAAAATGGGGAATTACCTAAGTAGGGTTGCAGAACAAAGGTTCCCAGTTATGTCACTAAACCGAGCCTAAAATAGAAAATATGACACAAAATCAACGGTGTCGTAGTGTAAAATTGTGAATAGTGGTAGAAGGAAATTGAACGCCAACTGTATAATGAGAACTTACCAAGGGGTAGATCCTTTGAATGGAATATTTGCGCCATAGTCATTGAAGACTGGGACCAAGCCTTCACCATGACTATTTGCTTCAACCATGCATCAGAAGGTACCAAAGAAATTCTTGTAATCAAACCAAAATATTTAATAGAGGAATTGGAAATTGAGTAGTGGAAAAACTATGGCATTAAGTAATGGGTCGAGACGTATTTACTTGGTAAGAGTGTTGGCGCTCATTGCTATTTTACCATCTTTTAGAGGCAGGAACAAATGTTGAAGAGAAGGGTTTTAAAACCTCCCAACACAAATGGTCTTGAATAAGACGGCAAGGTGCCTTGAGTGCCATACATTAAGGGTCAATGACAGGAAAATGATCTCAATGGTCGCCATGCAGGCAGTCACATATCATTGTAGCAAAACCCTCAACTCTAGAGGAAGGGTAACAAATACAAATGAGGATGGGTGGGAAAAATGAAAGACATTAGGGTTTCTCAATTGATTATGCATTGTGGATAGAAAGAGGAATTATCTGGAACTTTGATGTCTTCTCACATCAGGACTCGTGAGGTTCATGTGGCAGACTACCCAAATCACATGGGTTGGGTGATGTGTAAGGCGAGGATTCGCTGTGGACCTAATCTTCGTAACCAGCTGTATCAATTACCACAATTCGAGTCGAGAGGGTAATAAAGATTAAATAAATCACATTAATTTGTCTAAGAACCATTATTACCATTCATACCTTGGGTACCATATATTTGTAGTGTATGGACAGGAAATGATAGAAGTGCGCAAATATTAACATATATTTATAATGAAGGTATGGGTGTAAATAGACCTTAGGATTATAGTTTTAATTTTGTAATAAGGACCAAAGAGGGGCTTAAGTTAAGTACATTTAAATGATATCCTAAAAACCTAAGTCAATTGTATATATTCAGTACGATAATTGAAATTTATCAATATATTATCAAAAAAATAATTTATCAATATATTATCAATATATTATCTTCTTAAGTTTCTCCTGGAACCGGTTATATATTCCTAACGTGAGTAATTTGAAATAGACAATATTAGATGAGTATCATAAAAAACCATATGCAGACCATCCCGGGTACCAGAAAATTATTACTGCATTAAGGAAAAAGCTACTTTGGCTAGGAATGAAGAGGCATGTGGCGGAATATTTAGAAAAATGTATAGAGTATCAATGAGTAAAGGTAGAGCAACAACATCCTGTCGAATTGGTGAACCCTTTACCTATACTTGAATGGAAGTGGGAGGTAGTCTCAATGGACTTTATCACCGGATTACCAAGAATGAAACGACAACATGATTCCATCATGGTGGTGTTGAATGTGCTGACTAAAGCAAATCACTTTATACTAGTGCAGTCTACATTTGGGGCTACTCAGATTGCTAATATTTTCATGAGAGACATCTTTCGCCTACATGGAATACCTAAGGTAATAATTTCAAATAGGGATATTAAATTTACATCCAAGTTTTGGAAATCAATATTTGGAGGTATGGCAACACAATTGAACTTCAGTACAACATATCACCCACAAAAAAATGGGAAAATAGAAAGGACTAATCAAATCCTGGAAGGCATGCTAAGAATGTATGTTATGAATCAGCCTACCAAATGGGAGGATTTTCTACATTTAGTAAAATTTTCTTATAATAATAGTTACCAGGCTTATACTAAAATGAGTCCTTTTGAGGCATTGTATGGAAGGAAATTTAATACACCTTTAAGTTGGATCCAACTAGAAGATAAGCTAACATTGGGGCCATATGCTCTGCGGGAAATGGAACAGATAGTGTGAAAAATCAGGTAGAATTTTAAGACACCACAATATCAACAAAATAGTTATGCAAACAAAAAGAGAGTGCATAAGGAATTCAACATCGAGGACCATATATATTTATGGGTAAAGCCAAGGAAGAGTACTTTAAGCACAAGTATTTGTGCAAAGCTGGTGCCACGATGTTGTGGGCCTATTGTAACGGCTGCAACACCCTCCAAAATTTTAGCCCGCAGCCAATTTCGGAGCCTCCTTTGAGAGTTTTACTTGATTTTTGCACACACTTAGGTTCATCCCATGAGCTCATGTGAGTCTTTGCACCCACCTTGCTTGATCATTCAATGGACAACTTTTGTATGGTGGTATTAATGTCTCACTTGCGACCATGTTCTAGTCATGCACAAGGTCTTCACTTCATCTGTACATGTTCTGTTCGCTAGGTAAACATTCATCGCATTCACACACGGAGTCGTATGCACTATCGTGCAACTGTTGTTGCAATCATCCAATGACTGATCACAAGCATCGCACTTGTTGCTTGCACCATTGGTCAGTCATGTTGAGCATGTGTGTCTTGATATTTTGAGGCGTCTTTTCATCAAGTAATGTGAGTGTGTGTTTGCAAGGTCATGTATGCACCATTTCTCTCTCACACACTTAGTCATTTTTGCTAAAATTCTAAAGACCAGATCACCCTCTCATAGCTGAACCATCTCCCCGTCATCGACTCGATCGACTGTCACCAAAAGAGCACAAAAGCAACCAGAAACCCATTTCAAGTTGCACTGCTTATAAGCTCATCAATCAACCCTCCTATTGGTCAACCAAAGAGTTTGACTAGGCAGTCAGCCCAGGACTAACTCTCCTCAAAAATTGCGCAGAGGTTGTAGACCATACCTGCTCCGCTGACTGAGAAAATTGTGCAGACAAGCCAAACAGACACCCAATGCCCCTGCCTGTCTTCCTCAAAAAATTGTGTTGTTTTCCCAGCTAGTCACCAGTCATTTGGCAGGTTGCTCACCCAGAAAGCTACGCAGATTTCATGAGCAATCCCTCTATAGCCCAACAATCCACTTAGTTCAGAAACTTCACAAAGGTGGTCAGCAAGTCAACCTACCAGCAACCGCATAGTTTTCCTGCCAGCAGCTCCTAGCAGCCTGCTGCCAGCTCCCTCCAGGAACTATGATTTTTTTTTTTCCAAACTCCTGTAACCCACAGCCAGCTCCCTTTAGGAACTGCGCATTTTTTTTCTACCAATATCGCATTTGCCTGCTTACTCCAGAAATTGTGCAAATCCTGCCTACCTAGTCCTCCTCCAGCGCACACTGCCTCTCCCAAAAATTGCTTAGTTTTGTCCTCCAACTAAGCCAGATCCCGATGACAAAAAATGTTGATCTAGAATGCCCATGTCCATCTCCCATTGACTTCTACACTATTTTCATTAGTAGTTCCCGGAGCCCGCATCCCAACTAGAAACTTGCTTCGTGCAGTTTTGTAAGCTTTTCCTCTATCCTAGTTACCTGCATCCAAAAACAATCATGCATCATGGTAGACTAGGAGGTTTATGGATTTGATGTCGTCTCATCATGAGTGACTACAGATGCAGGTACATGAACATACATGATGTGACAAAATATGGGATGAACAAGGCGAGTACATGCAAAAGTGCATTTTCACGAATGGAAGAACAAACGATCCATGCAAGGAGATGTGTTCGCAAACAGACGACCACACGAAAATGTGTTCACAGATTGATGGACATGCGAAGATGTGTTCACGGTTGGACGGATGGGCAAACATGCAAAGATGTGTTCGTGGACGGATGGACGAATGAACATGTGAAGATATGTTCGAGGATGAACTAACTAACGAACATGTAATTTTCACAAATGGACAAACATTTCAAGCATTACAATGTACAAGAATGGAGCAACATGTGAATGCAACATCAAGCGAACCCAATGACCATTTAAGACTCTGTACACCTTGCCATGCAGAGGTGAAGTTTTCTTACACCATGAGGACATCCATCACTCAGCAAAACTACAGCTTGACATGCACACCAACAACAACACAAACGTACCAGCATTGTCATGTCGAGTCGTGTCATGAGTCATGTCAACCACATCACTACTGTGGGCCATACTATGTCAATCAATGTAATGTAACATGGAAATCCAAAAGACCCATTTGTAATCTGAAGAGTCATGTAAAGTTGAATATTCATGAAATCCAAATAGTCATAAGGGAAATCAAACACTCACAAGGGTTAGTTTTACCCTTGGCTATCAATAGCTCTCATTTGTACATGCAAAGGACTTTTTCACCTTGGCTCCTCCCACATAGCCTTGAGAGTCTGTAATATTTTCCTTGAGGAGTGAGCAGTGGCTCCAACACCCCACCTACAGGGTTAGTGATGTATAGTGTATTGATGTGTCTTGGAACTTTTTCTTAATTTAGAATCTTGTGAACAAGGCCAACACGTTTTTATGCATGTGTTGTAATTGTTTGTAAGATTCATCTTGAACACTTGTAATACATGTTGCTTTAACATGTGTTAAACACTTGAACTCATTCTGTTATTCTAATACATATATTAATGAAAATGTGTTGTATAAGTTGTTAACGTTGTCCTACCCGTGTTGGTTGCCTCCCCAGACATCAGACAGACCCTTTCATGTAAAATTTCCATAACGACCGTCGCACTTGCGTGGATTGACTTGTTGAGTGTGGTACGTGCTATCTTCTATTTTGTGTTGTGACTACTGCATCCGTGTGGATTGCTCCTCTGGATGTTGAACACATCCTGTTTTGTTGTGTGTTTTTTTATAGAGTTGGGGCTTCATCCCATCTGACTTGAGACTCACGCCCTCCCTCTCTTTGTGTGTTGAAATAACCTTGACACAAGTAACACTAGCTCTCATTAGGCATGCAAACCTCATTGTTCGAAGACAAAGTAGACCACTCTCACGCGCTGACAAAAAAGAGCTAAGGCATATCTTTAAGATAATGGCAACTAGGCCATTGTACTTTATGGACTCCCACACCAAACAGTGTGAGGTCTAGTTGGGACCTCATACCGGGGAGATCCCTTGATGTTGGTAGGTCGCACACCATCAACATTTTGGCACTAGAAGGAGGGCCAGATGATAAGTTAAGCCTGTACATCTAGGTTGAATCTCTTGCCCAACGAATCATACATAATTCATGCTCCCAGGGTGTTTCTCTCATTTCTCCCTTAATTAGCTATCAATCCCTGGTGAGCTTCTCGATCAGTTGTCCTTGTTAAATTTGATGATGCGGATAAAACATCTGTAACTGAGCACATTTCAGATTTTCTTCATTTCTGTGAATCTCATGAAATTGACAGTGATGATATTTTTTGTGTACTCTTCTTCCTCACCCTTGAAGGTCATGCTAATCGGTGGTGTCATACCCTTCCAGCTTCTTCCATCCATTCCCTTATCACCTTCCTCAAGGATCTCCATCAAGCCTTCAATGAGTGTGACCACCAAGATGTATATGAAAGAATATCTCATTTAAGAATGAAGCCTAGCGAATCAGTTGAGGATTTTGCTACCCACTTCCTTCACCTTTCACGAAATTCCTGAACTGTTTGTGGACCTTGACTTCATGAACCAAGAGCTGAATCGTCTTGTTCATGTCTCCCGAAACGGTAAACCTCCTGATTTCCCTTCTTCCGTGACTCTTGTGGATCATGAGACACCTCATGTCTCAAAGAAATCTGCGTAGTGGGTACCCCCTGTTGCAAGGCTAAGAAATATGCGCAGCATTTTCCCCCTCATAGCGGTTGGAAAGATGAAAAATTTGCGTAGCATATTCCCAACCCATCTACTCGGCTATTTCTCGCCCCAATAGAGGAAATTCTAGTATGGTTAAGAAAGCCTATGGCGAAAACTCTTCCCTCCATTCCACAAGAGGACGTCACCATTTATAACCCAAGTATTGAGTCTAACTTGCATCTATGCCATCCTCCATCATCTACAAACCATGACTCCTTACACCATGACTCGCTTGAGTGATCTACTTCACAAGCTAGTTGTGCAAACTCTCTTGATTCTCGAGTTTCTAGCTCAAGTTGCAGTGATTTGCAAGGCATTCTCATCATACAAGTGGAGGAGCAGGATGGTGAAGACACTATAAATTCCTCTCAAAACATTGAGCTTCCATTCTTGATTAGTTCTCGATCCACGAATCTTGGTGAAACATCATGCACAATAAATTTTTTCGATCAACCTCCAGTCTTGGACTATCATCACTCCCACGCTTATGTATGTTGTGATGAACACCCAAGCACATCATATGATCTACTGTCATCTTATGTACACTCTAAATTAGATCTAGAATGTGCACTGGTCAAAGAAGACATCCATATCGAAGCTTCCTCTGCACCCCACTTGCTCGTGTGTCCTATCATTCACTGCGCATCAACGTGTTGGAGATACTCCGTGTTCTATTACTTCTTCATCTTTTGAGTTATCTCCTTGATCGACAAAAGGTGATGAGGTTGTCCATGATGAAAATAGTCTCAACACACGGGACTCTTCCCACTCATCATCATCTTGTGTGTTGCATGAAGAAAGCTTGTCAAGTCAACTTGCTAAAGTTTTTGATGAATCTTGTGACAAAGATGATTGTCATCCTAGGAGCAGTTTTGAAATCAGTAACAACAACCATCCTCAAGCCATGCATGATCTAGTTCACATCTCAAAATGCAATTTTTCAACTCTAGAAATTCTGGGACATGCCAGGGAGTCAAGGCACTTCAACATCCATTGATGGTTATGTCAGGACCTCGCAACTCTAGTAATCCCATCATACCAAATCAGATCTCATCTCTCATGCACAATCCATCTATCTTCATGGTTGCACTTGATGTGGGTCCCTGTGTAAAGAATATTTACTATTCCCGGTGTGATATTTCAAAATTTATATTTTTGCTAATGATAAAATCCACGAGTCCGTTACAGCATGTCAATCTTCATTCACTTCTATTACATCCAATTCAAGTTGGAAGTGTTCGTCCCTCATGAAATCATGGGACATCAAAGTTGATCATCTCAAATACTATATTTATCCAAAATCATACTTATCAGATGTTCTCTCTTGTAATCAGCTCCTTGTTCCTTTTGCAAATTTTGCACATCAAATATGGCCACTCATCACACCAAAAATCTCCCTGTGTGATGATGAGTGCACAACCTATCGTGTGAATCAAGTTACTCTCATTTCACCACACCCCAACTAGTTTCACACATTCAAAATGATGGCATCCTTTCTACATTTATGTGATGACCATGATTCCTGCACACTTTTCAACCAGTTGCAAGTGGGTGTTCTATCATGTCTAGCTCACACTGGGCTTGGTTCCCTCATTTAGAGCATTGAAAAAATTGTTGAAAACATTTCTTTGTTCATGTCAAACTAGGAATCTGGCATCTCGATCGAATGGTCTAATTTTTCTTCTATCGTGGGTGGCTTTCATGCAAGTTATCATTTTCCCAATAGCACATCCATTGAAAGTCACTTCATGCACTATGATCTGTTGGAGGTGGAGCATGATTGTTCAGAGGTCTTTGTGTTCAGCCAGATGCATACCCCAGGAAGTTTGTACACCCGTCCACGCGGGGGCGGGTGAGTGGGGGGGTGTGGGGAGGACTTGTCCCCCCCGCGGGGGCTGATCCCCCCTGGCTGGGGGGTCTGGGGGCCAGCAGTCCCCTGGCAGGAGTTTCGGGGGCAACGCCTCTGAAGCTAAAAACAGATGTAAAATTGCCTTGTAAAAATATAGTAATTTCTAGTCAATCTGGGTCATTCATTAGGCGAATGATTGGACAGTAGAACTTATGTTTAGTTTAGGGTTTTTTGCCCTAGAAGGCAACCCCTCTCTTTGTATGAGGGCATTGTATTTGAGGCTATGTAATAAATGTGTATTCTTTGAGCGAGAAACAAAGAGGTGAGACTGTGAGAGAAAACAGAGGATATTACAGCGGATCTGTTGTAGGTTGTGTCTCTTCATTTTGCTAGATAATAGAAAGGAAGGACTGGCTGTATGAGGTGGACGTAGCCCAAACTGGGTGAACCACATATATCTGTGTCTCTCTTGTTTTATGTGTTTTGTATTTATATTTCTGCAATATTTTATGTGTTCCATTGCTCCATAATATATAATTTTCTAACATGATCTTCATCATGTAACATCTTTCTTCTTAGACTTTTTGTCTTGACATGACCAACTAGAATGACCAGATCAGTATATCTATATTAGATTCCCATTGTGATCCCCTCTCTCGAATCAGGAATCAATCTTCTCAAATATCATGAATCTTTCAAAACAACCATCACGAATATGATCCAATCATTGAATGGATCGAACAATCTTACTTGACGAGTCATGTTACAGGTAACTAGATGCATTCCTTCCTCGCACTCGCTCGTTGACTTGGTTTAGTTTGTTTTCTTGTTTTCTTTACTTTCGTGTTGATGTGTTGGATTTGCTTACTATTTTTGTTTGATTTTGTTTTGTTTGATTGATACCTTGCTATTTTTGTTTTCTAAAAATAAGTGTTGCCATCTATTGAGTTTTGGATTTTGAATGAGTATGTGGCTGAAATCTAAGAGACTTGTGACACTGCAGCACTTGGCCAGTCTTGCGTCCATTTTCTTTGTGCTTAGTGGTAACCTTCGGCTAATGAAGCCTTGATGGAAAATAAAAGCCTTCTGCAAGGGGAACTTTGTTCCAACCATGAACCTATGTCCACACTAGGAAACACAATGTCTGTATTCAACCTTCTTCTTTGTGTATTCAAGCTCATCTAACTAGTAGAAATGGAGAAGGGGAAATATCTAAATGAGCAAACCTATGTCAGAGGTCTTATATGCTTCTTGGAAGGAACAACCTCTTATAATCTCAATAAATTAGGATCCCTCTTCTGCCCAAAAACTAAATACGTGCTGACGCACAGTCCTCTTGAAAAAATACAAAGGCGAAAGAAGAGAAAGGCTTCCTGTGTAGAGAGGTGAAGCATGCAACTCCACCGGGGTATTGACCAGGCTCATTGGCAGTGGGGCAATGTGTGTGATCCTATGTGACTCTGTTGGGGTACTGTCGAAGCCTGCTAGAAATGGAGAAACACCAGAGATGAAAACTTATGCTCTGAAAAATTTCCACTAACGAGCCAAACTACCCTCCCCGATTTCGAAACATTGTGATCAAGCTGAAATTTTGTTTTGTTTGACTGAGTTGGAAAATGGTGAATTGTGTCTGTCCATGGGGTAAGTGGGGAAACCAAAGCAACCCACACAATGATTCATTACTCCCAAAAAGATGAAGGCCTTGTTATGTCAATGAACCAAAATAGAGAATTTGGAGTTCTACTAGTGTGTCACCAAGTGTTGTAGTGGCTGCAACACCCTCCAAAATTTTGGCCTACATCCAATTTCGGAGCCTCCTTTGAGGCTTTTACTTGATTTTTGCACACACTCGGGTTCACCCTATGAGCTTGTGTGAGTCTTTGAACCCACCTTTCTTGATATTTCAATGGAAAACTTTTGTATGTTGGTATCAATGTCTCGCTTGCAACCATGTTCTGGTCGTGCACAAGGTCTTCACTTCGTGTGTATGTGTTGTGTTCGCTAGGTCAACATCCGTCGCATTCACACATGGAGACGTATGTACTGTTGTGCAAGTATCATCGTAGTCATCCAACAATCAATCACAAGCATCGCACTTGTCACTCGCACAGTCGGTCGGTCATGTTGAGCATGTGTGTCTTGATGTTTTGAGGTGTCTTATCGTCAAGTCATGTGAGTGTGTGTTTGCAAGGTCGTGTATGCACCTTCACTCACTCACACACTTGGTCATTTTTCTTGAAATTCTGATGAACCTCTCAAAATCAAACCATCACCCTGTCATCGACTCGATCGGCTGTCACCAAAACAACGCAGAAGCACCCAACAAGCCATTTCAACCTGTGCTGCCTACAAGCTCATCAATCAACCCTCCTGCTGGTCAACAAAAGAGTTTGTCCGGGCGGTCAGCCCGGGACTGACTCCCCTCACAAATTGTGTATAGGTTGTAGACCATGTCTGCTCCACTGACTAAGAAAATTACACAGGCAAGCTGGACAGACATCCAATGCTTGTGTCTATCTCCCTCAGAAAATTATGCATTTTTCCTAGCCAGTCACTAGTCAGCTGGCTGACTTCTCACTCGAAAAACTGTGCAGATTTCATGAGTAATCCCTTTGTATCCCAGTAGTCTGCTCAACTCAGAAACTACGCAGACTTGGTCAGCAGGTCATCCTCCCAGCAACTGCATAGTTTTTTTTCCAGCAGCTCCCACCATCCCACTACCAGCTCCTTCGACGAACTGCGTACTTTTTGTTGCCAAGCTCCCGCTGCTAGCTCCCTTTAGGAACTGTGCAGTTTTTGCTACCAAGATCCTGCTGCCTGCTCACACCAGAAATTGTGTCAATCTTGCCTACCCAATCCTCCTGCAGCTTGCACTACCTCTCCCAAAAATTATGCAGATTTGTCCTCTAACCAAGCCAGATCCCACAAACAATCATTTTTGATCTAGAATGCCTATCTCCATCAACTAGTGACTTCTACGTAGTTTCTATCAGTAGTTCCCAGACCCCACATGTCAGCTTGAAAGGTGCCTCACGTAGTTTCGTAACCTTATCCTCTCTCTCGGTTATTTGCATCCAAAAATTATCATGCATCATGGTAGACTAGGATTTTTATGGATTTGATGTTGTCTCATCATGAGTGACTGTAGATATAGGTACGTGAATAGACATGACATGAGGATAGATGCGATGAAAAAAGAGAGTGCATGCAAAAGTTCATTTTTGCGTACGGATGAACAAACTATCCATGTAAGGAGATGTGTTTGCAAATGGACAACCATGCGAAGATGTGCTCACGGATAGACGAACATGCAAAGATGCATTCCCAGATGGATGGATGGATGAACATGTAAAGATGTGTTTGTAGATGGATGGACAGACGAAAATGCGAAGATGTGTTTGCAGACAGATGAGCAAACGAACATGCAACTTTCATGAATGGGTGAACATGTCAAGCATGCCAAAGTACAAGAAAGGAGCAACATGTGAACGAAACATCAAGCAAACCCAATGACCATTGAAGACTCCGAACACCTTGCTATGCAGAGGTGAAGTTGTGATACACCATGAGGACATCCATCACTCAGCAACACTGCAGCTCAACATGCACACCAGCAGCAACACGAACGTACTAGCACTGTCATGTCAAGTCGTGTCATGATTCATGTCAACCACCTCACTACTGTGGAACATACTGTGTCAATTAATGTAATGTAACGTGGAAATCCATGAGATCCATTGTAATCGGAAGATTCATGTAAAGTTGAAAATTCATGAAAGTAAAACAATCATGAGGGAAGTCAAACAGTCACAAGGGTTAGTTTTACCCTTGGCTATAAATAGCCCTCATTTGTACATGCAAAGGAATCTTTCACCTTGGCTCCTCCCACATAGCCTGGAGAATCTGTAATAATTTCTTTGAGTAGTGACAAGTGGCTCCAATGCCCCACCTACAGGGTTAGTGATGTATGGTGTATCGATGTGTCTTGGAACTTTCTATTAATTGAGAAGCATGTTAATAGGCCAACACATTTTCACACATGTGTTGTAACTGTTTGTAAGATTCATCTTGAACACTTGTAATACATGTTTCTTTAACCTATGTTAAACACTTAAACTCATTCAATTGTTCTAATACATATAGTAATGAAAATGTGTTGTATACGTTGTTAATGTTGTCCTACCCATGTTAGTTACCTCCACGGCCATTAGAAAAAACCTTTCATGTAAACTTTCCATAGCAATCATCGCACTCGCATGGATTGACCCCCTGAGTGAGGATTGACCCCATGAGTGTTGTACGTGCTATCTTCCCTTGTGTGTTGTGACTACTGCATCCATGTGGATTTCTCCTCCAAAAATTGTGCACGTCCTATTGTGTTGTGCGTTTCTGATAGAGTTAGGGCTTCATCCCATCTGACTTGAGACTCACTCCCTCCCTCTCTCTCTGTGGTGAAAGAAACTTGACACAAATAACACTAGAACTCATTAGTCACGTTAACCTCATTGTCCGAAGACAAAGCATACCACTCTTATGTGCTAACAAGTAAGAGCTAAGACATATCTTTAAGATAATGGAAATGGCGCCATCGTACCAGATGGGACTCCTACACCAAACAGTGTGAGGTCTAGTTGGGACTTCATACCGAGGAGATCCCATGATGTTGGCGGGTCTAGCACTATCAACAAGGACTTTTGAATTTCTGGATAGAGCTGGCACGATGGCATATCAACTAGCTTTACCCCGTCCTATTAAAGTTCATAATGTATTTCATGTATGTTTATTAAAAAAATATTTTCATGACAGCTCTCATGTGATTGATTGGAATTTGATATAGGTGGAACCCGAAGGATATTTCCTACTCGAGCCGCTTCGTATATTGGATTGGAAAAATATCGTGCTCTAGAATCGAGTCATCGCTCAGGTTAAACTGTAATGGAAGCACTTTACACCCGAGGAGGCCACATGGGAGTGGGAAGATGTTATGAAAGAAGCATATCCATCATTGTTTCTATAGAAATATAAAAGGATCATAAACACTAAGGATGACGTTATTTTCAAGAGGGGGAAGATGCAATACCCCTCCATGGTTATGAAAACATTTTATTCTGTATTTGAATATTTATAGTATGTTGGTTGATGAGCCATGATGAACTTATCATTAGGAAATTTATGTAATTAAATGTATTTTATGAATAAAACTAGAAATTGTGAGAAAAGAAACACTGGAGTAAATAAAATATGCTTGCCTAAATCTAAATGCCAATGAATGGATAATATTTTATTAAAAAAATTCCTCAATATTATACTCAATTGAAGATAGTACTGAGAAAATAACTGCAGAGGAGAACAATATACTTTATAAGGAAAACAACAAAACAAAAAGCCTAGGCTGAAGGGAAAGTAGATCCCTGAAAGGCAGGGTATTGCCAAGGAAACATTTGTTGTAAAATAATGCTAAATAGACATTAGGAGGAATCAGAAGGGGTGGTTGATTCCAGGCAACATCATCTTAGCTCAAGGAGAATCAGAGGTTGATTCAAGTTTGGGTGGATCGGTGTTCCGAGTCACAATTTTTCATGACTAAATTGTTGCTTTGAGGTTACTATTGTTGTTATTATTCTGAATATTGATCGATATGTTTAGAGAAATTGCATTACAAGAAAACACTAATTATTTCTACATCATTTGAAAGAAGATTATGAGTTATTAGAAAACTTTGATAATTTTCTATTAGGACGATCCCTTCTATGATTTATTAAGAGTATTCTAAGCACTTATTCATTGACAATTTCAATAGTAAATGAAGGAAAGTACCATTTATTAGTATCTGGATGTATATGGGTTGCATGCATAAATACATAATTGAATTAAGAGAATTGTATGGTCACACACTTCATATGAATATTTGATTGTTGTTATGTTAAAATTTATATGATTGTCTTGATCTATTTATCAAGTTAGAAATGGTGAGATTATAGATTGTAAAAATGAGTCAATAATGGAATCCTATGTAGGTAGGTTTAGTTAGTGAGAGAATCGAATTCAGAATATGTGACATTTTATATGGTAAGGTATAAGATATAAGAATTAGGAGCGTGTTAGAAAATTATATATTACAGAGCAATGGAACACATAAAATATTGCAAAAATATAAACACAGAAAATGCATAAAACAAGAGAGACACAGATATATGTGGTTCACCCAGTTTGGGCTACATTCACCTCGAACAGCCAGTCCTTCCTTTCTATTATCCAACAAAATGAAGAGACACAACCTACAAGAGATCCGCTGTAATATCCTCTGTTTTCTCTCACAGTCTCACCTCTCTGTTTCTCGCATGGAGAATACACATCTATTACACAGCCTCAAATACAATGCCTTCATACAAAGAGAGGGGTTTCCTTCTAGGGAAAAAACCCTAAACTAAACATAAGTTCTACCGTCAGATCATTCGCCTAATGAACGGCCCAGATTGAATAGAAATTACTATACTTTTGCAAGGAAATTTTACATCTGTTTTTAGCTTCGGGGGTGTT
>APFE031341158.1:38902-90568 GCA_000404065.3 Pinus taeda
ATGGAGGGGTGTACAAACTTCCTGGGGTATACATCCGGCTAAAACAAAGACCTTTGAATAATCATGCTCCACACACAACAGAGCGTGATGAGATTAACACTTGATTGAGCCAAGTTCCTAACTAATTATTTGATGAAAACTATAACTTTGACTGTGTCTGGCCATAAAGTTAACTTAATAAAAGGGTGATAATCTAGTAAGTTTGATTACCTCAAATGTGATGTATGGTAACTGAAATACACAAGAAGATGCAAAATTATTATGTGAGAGGAAATGAATAGATTAAATGATGGATGAAAAATTTAATTCTAATATCACCAGAGTGTGGACAAAGTGAGAATGAAGTGGACCAAAGAAGTGTTTAGCAAGTAAACTAAAGTGAAATCATGCATGTCGCTTCTCGAATGTAATATGGAGGTACAAGAGTATTCGTTCTCCAAAAAAGAGTCTAGCAGGAAAACTAAAGCGAAATCCTGCATATTTCTTCTTGGATGTAGCATGGTGAGGCAGGAGTATTTGAGGAAAAACCCAGATAGAGTAACAAAATATGTTCAACTGGTAGGGATAAAATCATTTTACTCTACCAGAAACATAGGTAGATGTACCATAATCTCTATAGAAATTAATTTATTACATTGAACAAACATATCTAAACTAATCACCAATCAAGTGGTTTTACACCCATGATTATGCATTTATAAAAATCGTCAGAAATTAATCTTCCCAAAACATATAAATTTATAAATGAACATTTGGAGTTAGACATTGTAATTTCAAAACCGGCACTACTGATCTGTACTAAAAATTAAGCACTTACAAATTAGTAGTAAATTATATTACATATACACAGAGAGTATAACAAGGGAAAATTAGCAATAGATGACATTGTGTATTGCATCGAAACATAACTATATAACAAACATAGAACAATTTGATGTGAAATACAGTCAAAGAAAGATAGTAATGATAGGTTCAAGTATATTCTCAACTACACAATTAGTCATTTCTGTTTAAATAGCATATTGTAGCTAGAAACAATTATAAACCCTCATAACGGTTGAATTAAGCTTGTAGTGGTTCACAGGGAACAATAAAAGAGTAATTTAACCCCAGGCCTGAAGCGATATCGATATCGTATAAATAACCTGTTGTAGCATCTACAACTACCCTCCAAAAATTTTCCTTAGATTCGTTTTGGAGCCTCCCTACCAAGCTTTCATAGCACCTTGTAGTGCCTCGTCAAGTACACAAGCTTCAGTGCTTTTCTTGCAGAAAGACATCTTGTCAATCAAAGCTTCATGCATTCCCCTCATAGGTTGTTCCTCGTGACTTGGTCCAACTGTAGGCTGAGTAGCTCCCTCAAGAAATTGTGCAATTCTAGAGGGCAACCAGCCTTCCCTCCAAAAATTGCACAATTCTATCTAGCAGCCTATTGGGCTCCAAAATTGTGCAATTTTTCTAGTTAGGCTTCATCTAGAAAATTGCCCAATTCTTCCCAGTAGAGCTACTCAGCCTAGAAATCGTGCAATTCTGGGCAGCAGTCAGCTGCTCTACCCAGAAATTGCACAAACCTCCTAGGAAACCAACCCAAATCCCATCCAGAAATGCACATTTTCTCCCAGTAATTGAGTAGCCTCTTGCATGTGCAGTTAGGTTGATCAATTCTACCTGGGACCAAGGAAAATTGACTTACATGCATGGCTTGCTTTTTCCTGGAATAGCGAAAGGCAACATCCAAAAATCATCCCTTGATTTAGGGATCTATTTTTAGTAGCTGGAGGTTACATGCAAAGTTCATTTTAGAATCTTCCCTCCAAGTGTTGCTTATTCCTAGAGTTGCGACATGCGCATCATGAGCCCAAACGTATTTATTCTACACATCTGAGCTAATTCTTTCACATCGATCTTGGAGCTTTGACATCCCATTGCACACTCAAGACTCTTCAACACATCCAACTCAACTATTCATAGGTAAGTGGTCTCAACTTGTCTTTTTCAACATTTATGTCTTTTTTTGTGCTATCACTTGTGTGAGTGTTGTTTTCTTGATTTCTTTGAATGTTTGCTATCATTTACATGCATATTATCTTTTACTAGCACCATTTTAGTTTTCATCGCTATCTCACTGTTGCCACATGCACAAAATTGTTTTGCACGAACGGTCACCGATTCAGCGACTCGCTTCACCCACGTGCATGTTGTTTTGTTTGTTGAATATTTCATTCAATGTTTGTTTGCATGATCAATCACTTCTGCTTTCACTCAGTATCGCCATGCATTTGCTTTCACATTTTCTTTCAGTTGCCCGTCGGTAGGTCTCGGCAGCGTTGGCCTAGACTCTACCTCGCCAAGACAACATTTTGCAGTTTGGAGAAGGAAGGATTTGTCCTCCTCTCTAGAAATGCAAATTTATGTCTAGGAACTATCCTCCAGGACTGCTTTGCACATTTCTGAGGGACAGTGACTGCTGGCCCAAAAAATTTGCGCAATGCAGGCACTAAGCCAGTAGTCATTGCGAGCTGGAATTGTGCATTGTGCAATTCCAACAATCAGCACTAAGCCTAGATTACGCATTGTACAAATACAATAGCTAGTCATCCTCCCCAGAAAACCCAGACTGTGCTTTGTGCAATTCTAGTAGCCAATTTCCCAACCACTCAAAAGAAAGTGTACAACCTTTGCTTATCAATCCCTAGGTTTGTGTTATGTCATTCCCGAATTTTCTTTGGTTTTCGCTAACAGATTTCTTGCCATGCATGTCACTTTGTCTCCAGATATTTTAGGTGTTCATCCACCTCTTAGCAATACAAGATTAATGGCTTCCAAGAGAGAAAGATCAAAGGGCACTAATGGAAGTGCAGCTGAAGCAGTGGTTGAGAGTTTCCGCATGTCTACCGATCTATGAAGATACCAAGTTGTTTCTAGACAAGGACATCAAGATAAAATGGAAAGAGGTGAATGAAGCATTTGCACACACTTTTATGGAATACCTCGAAGACCGCTAAGTGTATGTGAACATTCAAAAGTTTGGGTTGTACCGGATTACATGCAGATACCCTGCATTCCCATGCACGGACATGATACACTGGATCATCTCAAACACTGATCTCGAGATGATGAATTTGAGTAGTGTCAGTGGGATGAAGATTGAAACCTTCTAGGCATAGGATTATGATGATATGTATCAGATGTCTAAGCTTGTGACTATCATGGAGACTCCCTTGAGCTTACCTGGCAGCAGTGCCAACTCTAGAGACATTTTGAAGAAATGGGTAAAGGAGTCGACTAGATTTAGGATGACACCTAACTAAATCTACAAAATGAAGATACCACGGAAAGCATATCAATACTTGGTCATATTTTCATATCGATTGTATGGCCAAGAAAGCATAGAGACCTTCCCACAGAGTTGGGTGATCACATTGGACAAACTCACCAGAGAGGGAAAACCATGTAACTAGTCGAGCATGTCGGCTCATCAATTGAAGGAACAGGTATCAAAGGCTCGAAAGTTGCCTGAAGGTATGCAAGAAGAGCTCTACATGTCTGCCTATATCTTAGATGCAATGCATGCCCGACAGGAGTTCCCAAGCTTGGAATGGGCCTGGTCACTAGCAGAGATTGCTGTGAACACTTATTGTAAGTTGTTCGAATGCAGCTTCAGAGGAGTTATGACATGGCTATCCTATCATTTTGTCACCCCAGTTTACAAGATCATATTTGAAAAGGATCCACCCTGCATGTTGAAGGCAGCAATGGAGGCACTGTTAGACATTGTTGATTGCTATGCCTCACCATATGGCACCTTCATATGGTTGTTCAATGCGGAGAAGCCTCTGCATGTTCTACTGAAGTTTTCCTTGGACATACTCATCATGCAAGAAGTAGCATATCACATCTCGGTAGGATTGACAGCTAGAATGCACTAGTAGAAGAAGCCACCTTGGCCTACTTTTCCATTACTGATTGGGTTGTACGAGATCCAGAGTTTCAAGCAAGTGGATGTCAAATCATAATAGATGAAGAAGTATCCACTCGAACTCCAAAGTTACAATCCATATGACCCACATTATCTTGTGCAAGATCATTGCACAAGAGTACATTTCATTTAGATCCATGGGGTATTTCATTGGGTAGAGGAGAACCCATGGAGATATTTCTATAGTTTCTCCAGACCCAATGAACAGGTTGGATTCATTGTGGATTGGTTAGCCAAGCAACATGAAGCAGTATCCCAGAGAGCACCAGCACCAGACGCAATAACAATAGTAGATGTAAGCATACCAGTGCATGACAAGGGCAAGAGGAAGATTGTTTATGACATGGAGGAAGAGAAAAGTTGCAAGTTTTGAGCAGATCCACTAGTAGAGAAAGCTACTTTGGCTATAGAGGCAAAGAGGAAAAAACGCAACAAGCGAATCATGCGAAGGCAGAAGGGGAAGAGAAGAATGGGGGACACATAGAAGGAGTTAAATGAGCTCAAGGAAAAAATCTGGAAGGAACAAAAGTTGTGCAAACAGGAGAGGGAAGCTTATAGAAACAGGTATAGCAGGGGCACAACATTTGAAAATAGATGAAACAATTCTCGTACAAGTAGTGGACTCATCAAAAAAGCTGGCATTAGGTAGACATGGTGAACCATCATAGGAGCAGGACTTCACTCGTGAGATAGAGCAAGAAATTCAACAATTGGATATGGATATGGAGCAACAAGAATTGGAACAAGACGTAGACCTCATGCCTCACCACCAAGAGTTCAACTTACCTGATTCACCACATCCAAAAGATGAGCAAGTCTCAAGTGACCAAGAAGGAACTAAGATCCTTGGATATCAGCTGGAAGGAGAGATGCACAATATCTCATTCGACGAGTCTCAACATAGAGTTGTGCAATATTGTAGAGTGTCGACTCCAAATGATCATACATCTCCTCCACAAGTTGAGGAATGAGTGATCTAACCTAACATGTGCAAACATCCAGCAACCTTGGCCGATGCTACCAGAGTGTATGTCGAATCCACTAGCTCAAGTGTTCACTTTTTGATAGCTGAGAATGAGTGAATGGCTAAGGAACTAGAGATGGCCAAGGAGGAGAGTTGGTGACAATGTCCACGTAAGCTAAACCAAAGAAGGAAACACTGGATGAAGTATTGTCCCTTGACATAGTTATATGAGCATTGTACTCCAAGTTTGGTACCGTCCATAAGGCAGTTGTCCATCTCAACAGATGGCAATAGCAATGTGCTAGAAAAGCACGTATCTTGGCGAACTTTGTCATTGATTACATGCAAAGATGGATGATGAGATACAAGGGAGCCCCGCTTCACTTGCTTAAGATGATGAAGGCTAGTGTGCTTGAGCTGAAGGAATGTATCTAGAGTCAGATCCGGAACTATGAAGATCTCTCGCAACTCATCACTAGTATACAAGCTTCCCATGCACGTGTATTCAAGAGTATGGATGTTGTGGTGCATGCACATGTGATCCCATCTATTAGGACTCTTACCCGGGTGAAGACCAATGTACAGGTCTGACTACAGTTTGACTTGTACTTCAATGAGTTGATGTGCATTACCACCAGCCCATACTTTCCCATTGGTGCAGACATCATGCACATGTATGTTGTTGGTATGGCTGCATTGAAAATGATGATGTGCATGCTTTTAGACAAGTTGGGAAGAGGAGCCCGAGTAATGTACCCAGATGCTATGGAGGCAAGAATTAGGTTCTAGAAAGATGTCACCTTGGAGCACACAAACAACATCACGGACTACCGATCTTGGCATCAGTGCGTTATTGTTCATCATCATGAAGATGCTGAGGAGTTGCAGTTCCATGGTTTTCTAAGTCATAGCGATGTTTAGCATGGCTTTCTCAAGCCATTTTTGTCTCACATGGGTACATGTGCATTGTAATGTAATGTCTTTTCAAGTGTAAGTCAAGTGTCAATAGTTGGATGTAACAGTGATAGAGTAGATGAAGAGTCATGAGGGTAGATGAAATATCACAAAGGGAAAATGTCAAGGGTCACCCCACCCTTTGCTATAAATAGTCCCTCATAACTCATTGTAAAGGCTTTTGGTCAGCCAAGCTTCCAATAAGACTATCTTGGAGAGAGCTTAGATAGTATTGCAACGAGTCTTGGCTTATCCACTACACAGAGCTAGTACATCTCTTTGGAGGAGCAAACAATTGTTGTGTGTGGAGCCTAATTATCTTCTTTATTCAGAGGTATCACCGCATTGGACCTGAGTTCATAATGTGGTGACAACGCCACCCATAATATTTTTGCTGCACGGGGGGTCCAAGCGGGGGTGGCTGCGATATTTGGGATCCCCCCTGGCAGGGGATGAGGGGAAGTGCCCCTGAAGCTAAAAATAGATGTAAAATTTCTTTGTAAAATGTTGTAATTTCGTAGTCAATCTAGGTCGTTCATCAGGTAGAGATTTGACGGTATAAGTTATGTTTAATTTAGGGTTTTTTGATCTAGAAGGAAACCCCTTGCTATATATGAGGGAATTGTATTGTGTCTATGTAGATCTGTATTATAAGTGAGAAAGAGAGAGGAGATTGTGTGAGAGAGAAGAGGGAATTACAACGGATTTGTTGTAGGTTGTATCTCTTCATTTTGTTGGATAATATAAATGGAAGGGTTGGCTGTTTCTTTGTGGACATAGCCCAAATTGGGTGAACCATGTATATCTGTGTTTCTCTTCTTTTATGTGTTTTCTATGTTTATATTTATGCAATATATTTTATGTGTTCCATTCGTCTATAATATATAATTTTCTAACAGCGGTTGTGGCTGTAATGTTCCACTGTCAGAACTAGTGGTCAGACATGGATGTATGTATGATTGGAACTTACACTTCTTAATATAACAAGAGCCACCACGTTTCATGCATATGTTGTATTGTATTCTATGCTATTTGGTTTACTCTAAATGAAATATGTATCTATTTACTTACACATGCATGTATAACTATCTGCGTATGTATGTATAAATCTTTCTGAAATGTTTTGTTGGTTTAACCATCACTTTGGACTACTAGCTAACTTGCCTTCCATGTTGTGATGCATCTTTGCTCGTGTGTTCCCTTCTTAACTGCGTGCTATCATGGTGCTCTCATCTCAACCCCCGTGTGTTAAAACCTCTCATGCACCTTCCTTGACTCACTGCAGCTGTCACACCCTTGATACCAACAAAGTTATCTTACTTGCCTCTATGCGAAATCATGGTCAAGGCATTAATGTACAACCCACTGTTGGGACTCCTACACCAAATGGTATGAGGTCTAATTGGGACTTCTTACCGGGGAGATCCCCTAACATGTTAGCGGGTCCAACACCGTCAACATTTATGGCACTAGAAGGAGGGCTAGATGAAAAGTTGTGTCCTCTCATCTTGTTTTGAACCTTTGCATATCTATAATGGATTCTTGCACTCTTCTCCCTTTGCGATGTTTTTCGAACCTCAAAGATGTCACCATCACTAGGGATTTTTCTTTTCCACTTACACATATGATGGTGAAGGCAAAGTGGCCTGACCTAAGTTCTTACATGAATTTATTTCCATGCTTCATGAGGAAGATGGATGTTTTGACAAATAGGCCATCTTGCTGCTTGCATTCACACTTCGTGAATCTCCACATTGGTGGTTGTGCAACCTACCGGCTAATAGTGTGCACTCACTTGAGCACTTATGTGATCTCACTGAAGACACTTTCTATCATTTTGATCAAGAACATCTTGACCAAAAATTGTTACAACAACGGAAGGCTCCACATGAATTGACTATGGATTTTTGTCAGCATTTTTGTGATTTGTAGTTTCAAGCTCTGAAGAGCCAAATGAATTTTTCTATCTTTGGGACCGATTCGAGTATTGCACTAAAAAATCTGACCATCCCAGGAAGAAGTTTGAAATCAAGCCTCGCTCAACATTCTTCAGTGATGGAGCTACGCAATCTCAGACGAATGCAGTCACTGTCACAAGTGATTGTCCACCATCCCCTCATCAAACAACTCCACCACTACAGAGTGATGTTGAGGATCAAGCTCACACAACTGTTCAACTGTCAAACCCTCCCAATGTCACTTCACTTAATTTTCGCGCAGATTTGGTTGTGATTCCATTGAGTTCTCATATGCATTTTCTTACACAACCTCCGTCTTCGCACTCGGCTACCCCTCCGGATGATACTGTCTTGTATTCTTCCATTCCAGACTCTACATTTGTTGTGAACTAGGAACAAGCCACTAACGGAGTTGGTGTTGCACAACCAACATGCGTTGTCATCCATGAAGAGTATGAGTGGGAGCTTGAGCATCAACACTCTACGAAGGATGACCCCCTTCCATTCAAGCCCCCTTCATTACTTCCTGACATTTTTGGTGAACCTGTCATCCATGATTTCACATGTGTATCTTCATCCATGGATGCATCCATTTTTAATCACTAGCAGGACACACCAAATGTTAGTCCATCATCCGACAATGGAGAGGATAAGTTATTCATTGAAAATCCACTTGATCTTTCATCTCACTTTTCTAGAAACACAGAGGATGAATTTGTTCACTTTTCATCTACCCCTCTGTTTGATTCATCAGATCATGAGGATGTTGATGAAATCATTGATTTTTCTAATTTTCGTTGTTGTGATCCATTTTCTCCCATATTTGATCAAAATCATGATTCTATCGCAGTTGATTTTTTGAAGTCACTGGTCTATGATGATCTATCTAACTCTAAAGTTGAAAAACTCTAGGTTGTCGAAGCACTTTAGCCTGAGCTGATGGTTATGTCAGGCCCTCGTTATCCATAGGTCGCTTTCACTTCTGATCAGGAAATTGATCAATCACCCAAGGCTCCTCATCACCCGTCTATATGCATTGAAGATCAATCTCACACACAGATCATACTTCCTCCACTCGAGTTGCATGATCCCATCCCTCATGAAATAGAGGAATCTTACATTGAAAGCACAAGTGCACAATGCAAGTTGTCTTTGTTTCTTTTGTTTTCTTGCATGTCACAGTCAAGAGTGTGCTTATGCTCCAAATTTGCAGATAGTGTCGCAAAACACCATGGTAAGTCCACAGACTGCTCATCGTGTACTTACACTCACTTGTGTCCTGTGGGCACTTTGAAACATGAAGTGTGGTTATCTTCATTGTTAGATCTTTCTTGTTTGCTGGTTTGCACAAATGGGTTGCTCGCCAACCAAGCCTTCACCAACATTGGTCAACCAATGCGTCGATGGATGCATTGGAAATATCACTTCACGTGATTAAGCCCATGCACCATTAGTTTAGGAGTAGGAGTAGTGTTTTCTTTTAGTCATTTTGCTTGCATGTTTGTTTGCTTACTTTGTTTGTTTGTTTGTTTGTTTGCTTGCTTTTTTGGTTACTAGCTTTGCTTTCACTTATTACTTCTGCTCTTACTTTGCTTTGTTGTTTATTTGTTTTCTTTTTCGTTCGTAGGTTAGTTTTGCATGAAACCATGTATGACTCTTGAAACAAGTTGGGTGAAGTACAAGAGGCCTTGTACAACTATCACTACTTGGTTATCTATCATCCTACCTCTGTATGAAGAACTTGTTACTTTTAGTCCATGATATGTCAATGGAAGATATGTATTGTTCAAAGTGAACCTTGGTTAAAACACAATGCTTGCACGCTATATAGCATCACCTACTCTAGTCAGTTGCTTTTTTGGGTTAACCCTTGTCAGCACAGTCAAGTACAGTAAGGCGAGGGGGAAAACCTTAACAGACACGTCAAAGATGTAATAAACTACTTCTCTTCTTGAACAACCTCTTATGCTCTCAATAAGTCAGGTCCCTCTTCCACCTCTGAAATGAATAAGTTCTATGCACAGTTAAAAAATGAAAATGAAAAAAATGAAAAGTGAAAAAAGTCAAAATGAAAAATGAATAAGACGAAAGAAGAGAAAGGCTTCCTGTGCAGAGAGGTTATGCAAGTAACTCCATCGGGGTACTAACTAGGCTCAGTGGCAGTGGATCCATGCTTGTGTTCCTATGTGACTCTGTCAGGGTACTATCCAGGCCTACTGGTAGCGAAGCAACAATAGAGATGAAACTAAGACTCTAATGACTATATTTATTGTGCACCAATATACACCTCAACCCCAATTGAAACAACTATGTTGCCTTGGCTTGGAATGTGTTTCAATTGACCAAGATCTTAACATATGCTACATCTTACAATCAAGCTAGTGTGAAACCAAGATGAACAAAGAACTGAACAATACTTCCAGAGTTGTTAGACTTGCTTTTCACGAACAAAGTCCATTCAGAGAGTTGGAGTTTTACCAGTGTGTCACCAAGTGTTGCAGTGACTACAACCACCCTCCAAAATTTTGCCTTAGCTTTGTTTTGGAGCCTCCTTACCAACCTTTCATAGCACCTTGTCTTGATTCGTCAAGTACATAGGATTCAGTTTGTTTTTCTTGTAGAAAGACAGCTCGTCAATCAAAGCTTGATGCATTCCACTCATAGGTCATTCCTTTGGACTTCATCCAGCTGTAGGCTGAGCAACTCCCTCAAGAAAATGCACAATTCTAGAGGGAAACTAGTCTTCCCTCTTGAAATTGCCAAATTCTGTCAGGCAGTCTACTAGGCTCCATAAGTGCACATTTTTTCTAGTTAGCTTCATCTAGAAAATTGTGTAATTCTTCCCAACAGGGTTACTCAGCTCAGGAATTGTGCAATCCTAGGCAGAATTCAGCTTCTCTTCCCAAAAATTTCACAAACCTCCTGGGCAGCTAGCCCAACTCCCATCCAAAAATTTGCATTTTCTCCCAGCAGTTGAGCAGCCTCTTGCATGTGTAGTTGGGTTGACCAGTTCCACCTGGGACCAAGGAAAATTGACTTGCATGCATGGCTTTCTTTTCCCTGGAATAGAAAAAGGCAACATGAAAAAATAATCCCTTGATTCAGGGAGCTATTTTTAGCAGCTATAGGTTATATGCAAAGTTCATTTTAGAATCTTCCCTCCAAGTGTTTCTTTTTCCTAGATTTGTGGCATGTGTGTCATGAGCCAAAATTTATTTATTGGACACATCAGAGCTCATTCTTTCACATCGATCTTGGAGCTCTGACATCCCACAACATATTCAAGACTTTTCGACACATCTAGCTCAACTATTCATGGGTAAGTGGTCTCAACTTGTCTTTTTCAGCATTTCTATTGCTTTTTTGTGTTTTCTTTTGTGTGGGTGTTGTTTTCTTAATTTCTTTGAACTTTTTTTGTCGTTTACATGCATTCTAGCTTATACTAGCACTGTTTCAATTTTCATTGTTATCTCACTGCTGTCACATGCATGAAACTATTTTGCATGAACTGTCACCGATTCAACGACTCGCTTCACCCACATGCATGTTGCCCTTTTTTTTGAGTCTTTCACTCAATGTTTGCATGCACTATTAATCACTTTTTCTTTCACTCAGTATCGCCATGTATTCACTTTCACATTTTCTTTCAGTTGCCCGTCGGTGGATCTGGGCAGCCTTGGCCCGGACTTTACCTCACCAAGACAGCATTGCACAATCCGGGGAAGGAAGGCCTTATCTTCCCCTCTAGAAATGTGCATTTCTACCCAGGAACTATCCTCTAGGACTTCTTTGCACATTTCTGAGGGATAGTGATACTGGCCCAAAAAATTGTGCAATGCAGTTACTGAGCCTATAGTCATTGCCAGCTGGAATTGCGCATTATGCGATTCCAGTGGTTAGCAGTTAGCCTGGATTGCACATTGTGCAAATTCAACAACCAGTCAGCCTCCCCAGGAAACCCAGACTACTTTTTGCGCAAGTCTGGCAGCCAGTCTCCCAGCCTCTCACATCAAATTGCGCAATCTTTGTCTATCAATCCCCAGGTATGTGTTATGTCATTATCGAATTTGCTTTGGTTTTCACTGACATATTTCTTGCGATGCATGTCACTTTTTCTCCAGATATTTTAGGTGTTCATACACCTCTTAGTAGTATAGGATCAATGGCCTTCAAGGGAGTAGGATCAAAGGACACTGATGGAAGTGCAGCTGTAGCAACACTTGAGCAGGTGTTCGCACATCTACCGATCTATGAAGATACCAAGCTATTTCTAGACAAGGACATCAAGCTGAGATCGCAAGAGGTCAAAGAAGCATTTGCAAGCATTTTTAGGGAGGACCTCGAAGACTGCCAAGTGTATGTGAACATTCACAAGTTCGGGGTGTACCGGATTGCATGTAGATACCCTGCGTTCCCATGCATGGACATGATACAATGGATCGTCTCACACATTGATCCCGAGATGATGACTTAGAGCAGTTTCAATGGGATGAAGATTGCAACCTTCTGGGCATAGGATTATGATGATATGTATCAGATTTTAGAGCTTGTTACTATCATGAAGACTCCCTTCAGCTTACCCAGTAGCAGTGCCAACTCTAGAGACATTCTGAATAATTGGGTAAAGGAGCCGGCTAGATTCAGGATGACACCTAACCAGATCTACAAGATGAAGATACTACATAAGGCATATCAACACTTGGTCATATTTTCTTGTTAACTGTATGGCCAAGAAAGCACAAAGACCTTCCCACAGAGTTGGGTGATCGTGCTGGACCAACTGGCCAGAGAGGGAAAACCATGTAACTGGTCCATCATGTTGGCTCATTAGTTGAAGGAATAGGTAACAAAGGCTTGATAGTTTCCTGAAGGTATGCAAGAAGAGTTCTACATGTCCGTCTATATATTAGATGCAATCTGTGCCTGATAGGAGTTCTTGGGCCTGGAATGCGCATGGTCACAGGAGGAGACTGCTATGAACACTTATTGTAAGTTGTTGTCTTAATGTAGCTTCAGAGGAGTTATCACACAGTTGTCCGATCATTTTTTCGCCCTGGTTTACAAGATCATATTCGAACAAGATCCACCCTACATGTCGAAGGTAGCAATGGAGGCACTGTTAGACATTGCTGATTGGTATGCCTCACCATTTGGCACCTTCATAGAGATGTTCAGCGCGGAGAAGCCTCCACGTGTTTTACCAAATTTTTCCCTGGACATACTCGTCATGCAGGAAGTAGCATATCACATCTCGATAGGATTGACAACTAGACACAGTTATGTGAGTATTGTACTCCAAGTTTGGTACTGTGCATAAGGCAGTCATCCATCTCAATGGATGACAATAGCGATGTGCTAGAAAGCATGTCTCTTGGCGAACTTGCATGTTGTCATTGATTACATGCAAACATGGACGATGAGATACAAGGGAGACCCACTTCACTTTCCTAAGATGATGAAAGCTAGTGTTGTTGAGTTGAAGGCATGTAGCTGGATTCATATCCAGAACTATGAAGAGCTCTCGTAACTCATCACTAGTATACAGACTTCCCATGCACGTGTATTCAAGAGTATGGATGTTGTGGTGTGTGGACATGTGATCCCATATATTGGGACTCTCACCTAAGAGAAGACAAAGGCATAGGTCCGACTAGATCTTGACTCATACTTCAACGAGTTCATGTGCATTGCCACTAGCCCAGACTTTCCCATCGGTGCAGAAATCATGCACAAGTATGTTGCTAGTCCAGTAGCATTGAAAACGATGATGTGCATGATTTCAGACAAGTGGGACAGAGGAGCCTGAGCAGTGTACCTAGATGTTATGGAGGCAAGAGTCAAGTTCCAAAAGGATGTCACATTGGAGCACACAGGCACCGTTGCGGACTACCGATCTTGGCATCAATATGTTACTATTGATCATTGCGAGGATGTTGAGGATTTGGACTTCCATGGTTGTCTAAGTCTTAGTAATGTCTAGCATGGCTTGCTCAAGCCATTTTTTTCTCACATGGGTACATGTGCATTGTAATGTAATGTCTTGTTAAGTGTAAGTCAAGTGTCGATAATTGGGTGTAACAGTCATAGAGTAGATGAAGATTCACGAGGGTAGATGAACTATCACAAAGGGGATTGTCAAGGGTCACCCCACCCTTTACTATATATAGTCCCTCATAACTCATTGTAAAGGCTTTTGCTCAGCCAAGCTTTCGATAAGACTATCTTGGAGAGATCTTGGACAGTATTGTAGCAAGCCTTTGCTTCTCCACTACGCAAAGCTAGTACATCACTTTAGAGGAGCAGACGGTTGTGGTTGTAAAATTCCACTATCATAACTAGAAGTTGGACATGGATGTATTGTATGACTGGAACTTACACTTCTTAATATAAAAAGAGCTAGCACGTTTCATGCATATGTTGTATTGTATTCTATGTTATTTGGTTTACTCTAAATGATATATGTATATGTTTACTTATGCATGCATGTATAGCTATCTGTGTATGTATGTATGAATATTTCTGAAATGTGTTATTAGTTTAACCATCACGTTGGATTTCTAGCTAACTTGCCTTCCATGTTTTGATGCATCTTTTCTCGTGTGTTCCCTTCTTAACTGCGTTCTATCATAGGTTTTCAAGGGGCGCACTCATCTCAACCCCCATGTGTTAGAACCTCTCATGCACCTTCCTTGACTCACTACAGTTGAACACCCTTTCTACCAACAGAGTTATCTTACTTTCCTCTGTGCAAAATTGCGGTCAAGGCATTACTGTACGACCCACCGCTGGGACTCCTACACCAAACGATCTGAGGTCTAATTGGGACTTCTTACCGGGGAGATCCCCTGACATGTTGGTGAGTCCAACACTGTTGACAGAAACTCAAGCTCGAAGTGATAATGATATTGTGATAGAGAACCTCAGGCTCGGAGAAATATTGATATTGCAACAAAGAACCTAAAATTTAATAATTTTTCAATTTAATAGCACAAGAAATACTACTCAAGTTTAAGCAAAATGAGATAAAATGTTGAATCTAAAAGAAATCAGATTTCTATTAATAACATTGGTTCTCAAAGCTATAAATGGGCACAGTAATAGGAGAAAGCAATTCCTGAGAAAAAATTAAATATTAACAGTGAATTACAGTAGTGTTGGGCTAATTTATTAACATAAATTAACACAAGCATTTAATTATCAATTTGGGTTTGTAAAACTTGGAGGCAAATCCACAGTATATGGACATCAGATATAATCAAGTTTAGAAGATAAAATTTGAAGATTTAAAGAAGTACATATTACAAATATAAACCTATTTTAACAATTTCTAATCCATTTATGTAATATATGAGGGAAGAGGCTCCTAACTTAGGAGAACCAAGTTGTCCTTCCTTACAATACTACTTTCATGAAGATAAATCTAAGAGCACTAATTAAAAATGGTTTATGATGCAGAAGATGTAAAAGAAGAAGCTCCTAACTAAGGAGGTCCAGATTGTCCTTCTTCACAATCCTACTATATCATAATCACCATTGCTTCAAACCAGAAATGCAGAAATAACTTCAAATAAGAAATGGAGAATGAAATTCAGTTTTAGTTCAAGATCAAATAGAAGGGGAATTTAACTTAAATTCATGTGTGTCCCTTCATATGTAGATTAGAATTAAACGAATATTCATTCAACAATCATCACACATCTAAATACATTTGAAACAAGAACTAATCTATGAAAACTATGAAAATTGAACCAAGAAGTGCACTTAGCTTGGTGTGGGGGCCCACCGCCCTTGCCTTGCACACTTGAAGAAATCTCAGCTACAACAACTTCAATAAATCAACCAAGCATGAACAACAAATTGAAATGAAACAGGTTCTTCAAATTAGCTTCCAACTCCAAAGTGTCTCAGCAAAAATTATACAAAAGCTACATACCTAAGCCATCAAAGTCTTGGCTTTAAATAGAGGTTTTATGAAACAAACTGATCTATATTATCTCTAACACTCATATCTACTCATATCCACCTATCTAGGTTGAACTCATCCAATTCATCCCAAGAAATATGGTCAATCCCATAAAATCTCAGAACTGCCCTATTTCCTAGGGATTTTCTGGTGACTAGTCATGTTTGACCAGCCTTGACCGGGCCTAATAAAGCTTGTTTTGATCGAACCAAGTGGAGTTAGCTCAGTCCTAGTTCCCAAGCTTTCCATTCATGCATCCAACTCGAGCCCAAGTGTCCTGCTAATATGTCATCCACATAGCTATTACAGGAATTTCTAATTCAGTCCAAAATTGCACTTGAAACTCAATTTTCATAAAAACTTCTAGAAATTGCAAAATTAAAATTAAATACCTGAATATGCATAAAAGACATAAAAATGAGATGGATGTGATGGAAAATGGATGGAAAATATAAATATTAAGTAAGTTTCCTTAAGCAAAAATAGACCAAAATTGAGGGCCAACAACACACACATCTCAACCCCCATGTGTTAGAACCTCTCATGCACCTTCCTTGACTCACTGCAGTTGAACACCCTTTCTACCAACAGAGTTATCTTACTTGCCTCTGTGCAAAATTGCAGTCAAGGCATTACCGTACGACCCACCGCTGAGACTCCTACACCAAATGGTCTGAGGTCTAATTGGGACTTCTTATCGGGGAGATCCCCTGACATGTTGGCGAGTCCAACACCGTCGACATAAACTCAAGCTCAAAGCGATAATGATATTGTGATAGAGAACCTTAGGCTCGGAGCAATATTGATATTGCAAAAAAGAACCTAAAATTTAATAATTTTTCAATTTAATAGCACAAGAAATACTACTCAAGTTCAAGCAAAATGAGATAAAATATTGAATCTAAAAGAAATCAGATTTCTATTAATAACATTGGTGCTCAAAGCTAGAAATGGGCACAGTAACAGGAGAAAGCAATTCCCGAGAAAAAATTAAATATTAACAGTTAATTACAATAATGCAAGATACATATGTAAATTTAAAATTTTCGGCACAAGTGTCGACTCTATAGCCTAAGCATAATAAACATGATAACTAGAAGGGTAACTTGTGACCCATGAAAGTGAAGTATGAGGGTAAGCCTAGAAAAGTTTTTTGGAACCCTTTTGTATACACAATGGTAGTATAGACTTCATGAATATAACGCAATGTCAAGGTAACCCACATGTAGGTGGAAAAGTACACATGTAAGTGTTGGAGAAATTCTAAAGGGACGTGGTTTTTTCACACTACAAATGTCGAGAGCATACCTGCGATAATAACAACACCATAAATAGAAAAATGTCATTATAAGGTAGAACAAATCTGATAAGGAAATAAAATACACATATTTGAGTAATCTTACTAACAAAATAAAATGGGGAATTACCTATGCAGGGATTGCAGAACAAAGGATCCTAGTTTTGTTGCTCAATCAAGCCTAAAAGAGAAAATACGACACAAAATTGGTAGTGTCATAGTGTAAAATTGCAAACAGGGGTAGAAGGAAATTCAAGCCCAACTATATAACAATAATTTACCAAGGGGTAGATCCTCTTAATGGAACATTTGTGCCATAGTCATTCACCACTAGGACCAAGTCTTCACCGTGACCATTTTCTTCAACCCTGCATCAGAAGGTACCAAAGAAATGCTTGTAATGAAACAAAAATATTTAATAGATGAACTTGTAATTGAGTAGTGGATAAACTATGGCATTACGTAATGGGTTGAGACATATTTACTTGGTAATATTTTTTCTACTCATTGCTATGTGTTGAAGGGTCAAAAATCGAGACTCCAAAAAGGGGGATAACCACCCGATCCAAACCTTGGGACAACTCCTTTTCCATTTGGAATAGTGGTTCTGACTGGGGATGATGGGACCAATTTCCCACTCTATTTGTGATGTTTGTGCTAACAGGGTGATTTTTTTCTTTTTGGGATTTTATGTGGTGAATACGTATTCTTAATTTAATCTATCTTCTAACTATCATATGCAATCTATCAAAGAAAACATCTAACTTTAAAACATCCCGGGAGTAATGTTTATATATGCGATCTAAAATGATTTCTGAAAGTGATTGATAATGAAGATAATTCAATCACAATAAGAATTGAATCCATTTAAAAATGATTGTTTTGTATAAAAAGTTAGCCGAAACAATATGAGAAATATATCGCGTAAAGAATCATTCACAGATTTAGCATAATGAATAAATCATCACCATACAAAAGTGCAATAATGATAACTAAACATTTAAACTTTCATACATAAATAACCGAAAATGATTTATTGCTTGATACACAAGTGAAAAGTATTAAGAGATAGAAGTAACATTTGTAATATGTCCTACTCATATGCTCCAACAATATTGATCTATCTTCAAATCACTTAACATCAACTAAGAGTACAAAAGTGTAATTTTAGTAGCAGATGTTAAACTCAAGTAGAAAATAAATCTCGTTGATAAAACTCTAGACCCCTCTCTAAATGCATGAAAGGGGTTTAAATACTAATATATGAAACTTAAAAATAGAAATTACAAAAATAGATGAGGAGGTTTAAACGACTTACCTCATTTTAAGCAAAAATAAACAAAAACAAAATAAAATATGTCTATGACTAATCCTGCATTTGATCCTTGAGATCGCAAATATCTAACATTGGTTTTAAGAGTGTCAGTTGGCCGACTTCAACTTTCAATTGTCCTGCAAATACGGCATTGGTGAGTGCTGGCACTATTTTCTTGGCAAAAGTCATCATGCACTTCAGGGTCATCCACTGGCTGTGTGGTTTCACTAGGTACTGCAAGTATGCTTCCCATTTCAATTTGTTTACCTGTTTAATTGCCTCTACCATTTCCTCCATTGCTTGTTTCCATACTGCTTGAAGCTGTTGTGTTTTTGGAAGAAATTCAGGGGTGATTTCTGCTACCAAATTAACCTTGTGTAGATTTTCATTTGTGTATTCGATGACACTATTCACTGCTACTGCGACATCCTCCATTGCATGTTCTGCCTCCTTTAGATGAGAATCCCATTTCGCAAATAAAATCTCTTTGTGTGATTCATCAGTTTTGGGCATGTCCGCTCTTTTCCTTTTTTCGGATTTCTACCAGTTTAAGATGTCTAAGAATTTCTTAAAAATTGAATCATATTCAAGTCGTAATTCCATGACTTGATTTGTAATACTATCGTTCATTTTGCAGTGGGAATTCCACTGCGAAATCTTCTGGCATAATAGTTCTTTCTGTTGCAAGACCTGGGAATTGAGACCAAGTGCCTCTATGACAAACTATCCAATTTTGCGATCATCTTTATGTAGTTCTATTATACTCTGTAACTATTCCTGTTTACTATCTAAACTACTTTGATTTATCAACTGCATTTGCTAAAAGTCTTGCTGAAGTTTTGCCAACTGTGTTTTCGCTTATTAATTGATGCTGACCTGCTGTAACTGTTGTTCTCAAAACAAAATCCTATCTTCTTTTTCTTGTAGCAACAATTGTACCTCTGTTGCCTTGTCAATAGTTGCTGAAGTGTATGCACCTACGACCTATGAGAGACTAATGAGATTTGTCGATGGATCTCTAGACGAGTCTTTCCAAAGAACATCCAGAGTTTCATCCTCGGGAGCGAGCACAAAATCCAACTTTCTTTTCTTTCTTTGCCTTCTAATGACGGCCTTATGTTGAGGGTTATAGAATACATCTAGAGGAGGAATTTCCTCTATTCTTAGTACAATCTAAGATGTGGGAGAAATGGGAATATGCTACGTTTCCTGAATGTTAATAGCTTTTAATATTACCATTTCTATGGTCGTCTCTTTTGGATTTGTTGGTGGCTCTGAGGTTTGTTCTTCTGTGTTAAACATCTTATTAGAAATTTCCCATTCTCCTTCTAGATCAATTATGGATGGTTTTGCTTGCTTTGTAAGGGGAGTTGAGGCTTCAGCTTGTTTTACAAATGAAGTTTGTTGATCAGACTTTGCTGTGGACTGGGTTGTGTCTTTTACTGACTCCTCGCTCTTACTATGTTCATTCTCAGATTGATTGCCAAACTTTTCTGCTGATTATTTTTTAGAACTTGTTTTGGACTTTTCTTTTGAAACCTCACTTATGCTTACAATGGGAGTAGGATATCTTACTGGTTCGATGAGTAATTGGTCCATTGGGACCTTAGATAACCTCTGTTTTCTGTAATTATCAAAAATTTGGAGACCTTCTTGGTCAAAAAAAAATTGTGCCATATGTTGAACTTCTTTGAAGGTGTTTTTCTGTAGAAAAACATCATCAAAGGGATCCTTTTCATGGGAAAATACTTTTACTTTAACCATTGTGGTAAAATCTTTTACAATACCAAAGGGATCATATTTCCTTCCCAGGAACTTGGGTAGTTGTAAATATAATACATTATTAACTTTTTTGAAATCATGTCCTAAGTCACGCAATGTAAATGCTCTGCATGTTACAGGAAATTGAGGCCAAATGGCCTTCTTCGAATCTTTTAGTACTTTGCTCATCCCCCCCTCACTGCATGTCTAATAAGCTATCTCCCTAGCCATCAGTTTGTGTGGGATGTAAAAAGGTAGCACATGGGGTGAGGCAATACTGCCAAACACTCTGATATACGTGAATAATTCTTCCCCAAACCATCTCGCTGCGGGGAGAATATCTACCTCAGCTTCTTGGGAAAACCTTGGGGCATCTCTGTTGTAGATTTTTTTATGAATCAGGAGTATAACCCCGTGACAAATTTTGAAGAAATATGGCAAAAAAATTGATTCCAACATGACTTGTGATAAATTTGAATGGGAAGTGGATTTTGAACTGCCCACTTCCATCCCATAACAGGAAATTTGGAACAAAAACAAATAGCGTCCATAACATAGGTGCTCATGAAAAATGGAGGGTAAACCCTCGAAGCAATGCTTCTTTTTCTTCTGTATTCTAAAATTACAGTGGCTAAATTATATTACAAGATTTGAGCCTAATTCATTATTGTAGCGTTAATAGCTACATCTACTAGGGGTAACCATTCTGATGAAAATTTGTTGTTGTTTGGTTTACCAAACAGTCTACATAACATAGTGGTGGCAAAATAGTAAGGGGAACAAAGAGAACCAGTGGCGTACATTCTGTTTTTATCTTTTCTGAGTCTTTCCTCATTGTTTGACCAATTCTTTGTGTATTCTGCCAAGTCTTCATTCTCTTTAGCGAACTTCTCGACAAAGTGCTTGTTGTCTATGGTTTGGGGTTATGGTAAATGGTACATGAGCCTCAGGTTGTCTGGAGTAAATGATCCCATGACTTCCTTGCTTGCCATCTTAAATCCTTTATCTGATATGTCCGCATCATTTATAATCCACTTCACCATGTTGGTATAAGGGAGAATCTTTGGCCTTGCCACAATGCAGTGCAAGAATGAGCATGCAAGCTTAATCAAAGAAGCAATAGAAGAGTTGCGTCCATCCGCTGTAACTATTACTTCCATAATTTTCCTTTGTTCCTCCTCTAACAGCTAATACATAGTTTCCCTTGTGGATGTTCCTCCATCTCGATTATAGGTAGTGTCTGTGAACAGTGGGGTCATTTTTGACTTCTCAAAAATGGGTGCCTTTCCTTTCTACACCATTTCTTTGTATGTTCTGCTCTGTGTGTTCTTCCTGAAAGTTGCAAGAAAAAAGAAAAATATGATAAAAATGATAGTGAATGCAGAAATAATCAATAGAAGGACAAAAATAAGGTGATGAAGGGTCTTTAATTCTAAATCATATCAAAAGATATCAACTTGTGTAAAATGGTCCTTGACACTGATTCTAATCATTCTTTTAATAAATGTCCACCAATAAATTGTTATGCTTAACTTTAATGTTCATAACTTCACATCAAAAGTCGGGAAGTACTCTCCTAGAACCTTGAGCCCTTTGAGTTGTGATAAAAGTGACTTTGCGATTTGCTTCGCAATATCACAGATCACTATATCGCAAAAACTTGTTTTCGTTAAAAACCAATGCCATATGAGTTGTTGCGATATGTGATTTGCGAGATGCTATCTCATTTCACGATATTTGTTTATGCTTTATCAAGTAGCACTGCATGTTTGAAACTGTGATGCGATAAGGTTATAGGATTTAATGATCTTGCATTTTCATAGATCGCGTTTTCAAGGGATAACTTTTATAAGGGAGGTCCGTTGTAATTGTTTTGCGATGCGAGAATAATCTTCTTAAAGTGGGTCTTTTAAAGGTTTACTTTAATATTCACCACTTTCCGTTATAAAATTATTCTTAGGCTTTTTGATCATATGGCGCTTTTTATAAGAAACTCATTGTTTGTGAAGCTTTATGCGCTTAAAGTATGAAAAGGTAAATTTCCATGTTTTAGCAAGTTCCACTTTGACATCTTATTTTATTCTAAAAACAAGAAAGGCATGATTACATGCTAATATTTGATTTTTTGGAAGGGTCCCCATTTATTAATGTTATTACTAACACTAATAAATGGAGGGGTTGTTGATAAGCACAACACTATGTTACCGTCCTCTAAAAGCAAGAAAAAATGAATAGGAAGACGGTCTCAGTGGTGGCCGCATATGAGGCCACATATCATTGCAGCATGACCCTCAGCTCTAGAGGAAGGTAACAAATGCAAATGAGGTTCATGTGGCAGGCTACCCAATTCACATGGGCCACTTGACATGTAAGGCAAGGGTTGGATTTGGGTCTAATCCTATTAACTAGTTGTATCATTTACCACAATTCAAGCCGAGAGGGTAATATAGATTAAATAAATCACATTAATGCATCATGGAACCATTAGTATTACCATTCATACCTTGGGTACCATATAACTGTAGTGTATGGACAAGAAACCATAGAAGTGCATAAAATATTAACATCTATTTATAATCAAGGTATGGGTGTAAATAGACCTTAGGATTATAGTTCTAATTCTATAATTAGGACCAAAGAGGGACTTAAGTTAAGTACATTTAAATGATGTGATAAGAACCTAAGTCAATTGTATATATTCAGTACGATAATTGAAATTTAGAAATATGTTATCAAACAAATAAAAAAATGCACTACATAGGCAGTAGTACACCTGTGACATTAACTTTAAAGTAGGTAATTTGGGAGTAGGGGTGTGACAAATGATATCATAGCACAGTTACTAAACTAGGCTCTAAAAGGCATCATCATAGAGATAGGGTAAGAATTAATAGAATTAAATATATCCTACTGATAGTAAATTATTTGTTTCAGAGGATACTGAATTAAAGTAGCCTACAACAAAATGGGGGAGAAATATCCTCCAGCTATCACCAGTGGGGAGGATTTGTATGTGGAGTTGGGTGAAGGTAGTACTTCACTATCCTCTCAGTTCATGGATATAGTGAAAACTATGCAACAAGAATTAGCGTAGCTTCGGAGTAATAATGAGCGGTTACTAAAATCTGGTGTTGAATAGAAAAAGTTGATCAGAGAATGGACCAAAAAGTGCAGCCACAAGAGTGTAGAGATGAAAAGGTAGAAAAGGAAGAAAAGTGAAATAGAGTCAGAAAAATCTAAAAGTGGAGAGGAGTGGTTCATATTTCTACAAAGGTACGGAAGGGAAAAAAATAAGATGGAGTTACATGGGGAGTTTAGGAAGATCAAACCCCCTACCTTTTATGGGGAAATTTAGGAGTACGTGGAGGTGTGGCTCGCGAACATTATTAAATATTTCTAGGTGTACGAATATTAGAGTAATTTTAAGGAACACTTGGCTATTTATTAGCTGTATGGTAAAGCTACCCTTTGGTGGGAAGAAATAACAAGCGTGTAGTTACTAAAAGAAAAGACAGTTTCTTGGGAGGAATTCTAGAAACAATTCAAGTCAAGATATCTCAGTGAGCGTTATTACAATGATCGGGCTAAGGCATTTCATGAATTAAGACCAGGACATCTCAACATGGATGAGTTTGTGGCTATGTTTACAAACCTACTAGGGTATGTGCCCTATATTAAAGAGGAAAAGGCCAAAGTTCAATAGTTTTTAAATTATTTTCTAGCCTCATACAAAGAAATAATTGAGTTTGATAACCAAAAATAAATGGATGAAGTGGTGAGGAAGGCTAGATTAAGTTATCAAAATTTCAAGGATAGAAGTGAGGGAGGAAAATTGTGGAAAAACAAAGAGAGAAATAAGGTGGGAGGGAACATAAAAAAAAAAACAGAAACTTACTTACCTTAAAAAATTTGTAAGGATCATCAAAGGGAAAATTTTATTAAAGGAAATGTACTCCACCTGCACAATCTTATACTGGCTCAAAGCCCACAAAATTGGAAAACAAAAAGAATAGTGGTATAAAGGAGAGGGAACCATTAAAATGTTGGGGTTGCAGTGAGCCACATCTACTAAGAGATTGTCTGCATAATCCTAAATATGTTCAGAACATTCAGATAGTTCAAGAGGCAACGACTATGAATGATATTACTAGAAGTATTCCTAGAATCAGCGCAACATTAGAAGACAGACAAGTTGAGCATCAATCTACTATGATTGAAATCGAAGGTACTATTATAAACCAAATTGTGTATGTTTTAATTGATCTAGGGGAAAGTTTAAGTTATACTAGTCCCCAAATGGTGGAAAAATGTAGCTTGAAGTCTGAAAAATTGAAAAATGTCTGGTTGGTACAGTTAGCAATGAGTACCAATAGAAAATTAACCAGTCAGGTAAAACAATGTCCCCTTAATCAAAATGGTTATCCGATAAGAATATATTTGAATATTCTTCCTCTAGGATCTTATGATTTGTTAATAGGCATGGACTGGTTGGAAAAACAAGTAGTTGTTATAAATTTCCTAGAAAAAGTAGTTAGTTATGTTGGTCAAAATGGACACACAAAGATAATTAGTGGAAATCCAAAACCCATATCAGTTCAACAAATTTCAGCATTACAACTGAAAATAAGTGCAAGAAATGGATGCCAGTTGTACATGGTACAGGTGGAAACTAATGAACTAACAATAGAAAAAGGAAATCTGAATACTATACTGATCATTGAGGAATTTCAAGATGCCTTTCCCGAATGAATTATGGTGTTACCTCCACATAGGGACATATATTTTACCATTTATTTAGTATGGGTGTCATTCGCATGTCTAGAGTCCCATATCGGATGAGCACACCAAAACTACCAAAATTGAAAATGCAATTACAGGAACTTCTAAACAAGGGGCATATCATGCCCATTGTCTCACCATGGGGGCCACCTATACATTTTGTTGAGAAAAAATATGGAAAATTCATAATGTGCATTGGTTATCATCAGTTGAATAAGTTAACAATCAAAAATAAATATCCATTGCCTCGAACCAATGATCTATTCAATCACATGAGGGAAGCAATAGTTTTTTTTTAAATGATTTAAGAATTGGTTACCATCAACTACACATAAAGGATCAAGATATATAGAAACAAACTTTTAGAACCAGATATAGCCTATGAGTTTGTTGTGTTGCCTTTTGGTCTCACAAATGCCCCAACAACTTTCATGTGTTTGATGAATAGTATGCTTCACCCCTATCTTGACAAGTTTGTGCTAGTATCATAGATGATATCTTAGTGTATTCAAATAAAAGAGGGGGAACACAAAGAACAATTGAGGTTAGTGCTACAAAAGTTAAGGGAGAACCAACTGTATGCGAAACTCAACAAATGTGAGTTCTATAAAGATAGGATACAATATTTGGGGCATGTTACTTCTAAGGAAGGATTGTTTGTGGATCCTGCAAAAATTAAGGCTATTATGAATTGGCCGATACCAAAATATGTATCAGCAGTGTGCTCATTCATGGGAATCGTAGGATATTATCGACGGTTCATATAAGCTTTCTCGATATTAGCTTATCATATCACCTCCTTACAAAAAAAGAGTTTAAAGTTTGAATGGACTACTAAATGCTAATAAATCTTTGATAAGTTAAAACAATTGTTAACCGCAGCCCCTATACAAAAAATTGTTCATCCAAGCAAAAAAAATTATTGTTTGTACAGATGCATGTTTAGAAGGCCTTGGAGGAGTGTTGATGCAGGATAACACTGTAATAGATTATGGGTCTAGGAAGCTAAAATTACATGAGCAAAATTATGCAGTGTACGATCTGGAATTGGCAACAATAATACATGCGCTTAAAATGTGGAGACGCTATATATTAAGAAATAAATTTACACTAGTAGATGATCACCTCAGTTTGAAATATTTTTTTAGCCCACCGGATTTAAATGCCAAGCAAGCAAGATGGTTGGAATTTCTCAGTGATTTCAACTTTGAAATTCCGCACATAAAAGGAAAGGAAAACAAACCAACGGATGCTCTAAGCAGACATGCTCATACAATTCTAGGGAGGTTTTCTATTAGTGTAAGTATAGACTTCTTGGAACAACTCAAGGATGCAAGACAACAAGACACTCAATATTTAGATATTCGGCAAAAATTACAACAAGCAGAAATTCTAGAATATGTTGAAAATTCAAAAAAATTACTCACTTACGGAAACGGTTATATATTCCTAATGTGAGTAATTTGAAACAAACAATATTATATGAGTACCATATAAAACCATATGCAAGCCATCCCGGGTACTAGAAAATGATTATTGAATTAAGGACAAAGTTATTTTGGCTAGGCATGAAGAGGGATGTGGCAGAATATTTAGCAAAATGTATAGAGTGTCAACAAGTAAAGTTAGAGCACCAACATCCAGTCAGATTGTTGAACCCTTTACCTATACTTGAATAGAAGTGGGAGGTATTCTCAATAGACTTTATCACCAGATTACCAAGAATGAAATGACAACATGATTCCATCATGGTGGTGGTGGATGTGCTGACTAAAGCAACTCACTTTATACATGTGTAACCTACATTTGGGACTTCTTATATTTCTAATATTTTCATGAGGGACCTCTTTTGTCTACATGGAATACCTAAGGTAATAGTGTCAGATAGGGATGGTAAATTTACATCCAAGTTTTGGAAAGCATTATTCATAGGTATGGGAACATAATTGAACTTCAGTACGACATATCATCAACAAACAGATGGGAAAATAAAAGGGACTAATCAGATCCTAGAAGACATGCTAAGAATGTATGTTATGAATCAACCTACCAAATGGGAGGATTTTCTGCATTTAGTAGAATTTTCTTGTAATAATAGTTACCATGATTTTATTAAAATGAGTCACTTTGAGGCTTTGTATGGAAGTAAATGTAATACACCTTTAAGTTGGAGCCAACCAGGAGATAAACTAATATTGGGGCCAGATGCTCTATAGGAAATGGAATAGGCAGTGTGGAAAATCAGGAAAAATATTAAGGCAACAAAATATCAACAAAAGAGTTATGTAGAAAAAATGAGAGTGCATAAAGAAGAGTACTTTGAGCACAGCGACTTGTGAAAAGTTGGCACCACAATTTTGTGGCCCTTTTGAAGTCTTGGAAAAAGTTGGCTCGGTGTCAGTTCAGCTGGCTTTACCCAGCCATATTAAAGTTCATAATGTATTTCATGTGTCTTTATTAGAAAAATATGTTCATGACAACTCTTATGTGTTTGATTGGAATCTGATATAGGTGGAACCTGAAGGTTATTTCTTGCCCAGTCCACTTCACATATTGGATAGGAAAGAGATCATGCTCTAGAATCGAGTCATCACTTAGGTTAAATTGCAATGGAAACACTTTACACCTAAGGAGGCCACTTGGGAGCGGGAAGATGCTATGAAAGAAGCCTATCGAGCATTGTTTCGGTAGAAAGAAAAAAGTATCATAAACACCGAGGACAATGTCATTTTCGTGAGGGGGAAGATGTAATACCCCTTTGTGGTTAGAAAACATTTTATTCTGTATTTGATTGTTTATAATATGATGGATGATGAGCCATGATGAACTAATCATTAGGAAATTTATATAATAAAATGTATTTGCTGAATAAAATTGGAAATTGTGAGAAAAGAAACAATTGAGTAAATAAAAGATGCTTGCCTAAATCTAAATGCCAATGAATGGATCATAGTTTATAACCTAAAATTCCTTAATATACTCAGTTGAATATAATACCAAGAAAAGTACTGCAAGAGAGAACAACAAACCTTTTAAAGAGAAAAACAAAGAGAAAATCCTAGGCTGAAGGGAAAACAGATCCCTGAAAGGAAGGATTCTGCCAAGGAAACATCTGCTAGAAAAAAATGCTAAATAGGCATTAGGAGGAATCAGAAGGGGTGACTGATTCTATGCAAGATCATCTTAGCTTGGGGGGAATCAGAGGTTGATTCAAGATTGGGTGTATCAGGGTTTTTGAGTAACAATTTTTCGAAACTAAATGGCTAGTTTGAGGTTACTATTGCTATCATTATTCTAAATATTGATCTGTATGTTTAGAGAAATAGCATTATAGGAAAATACTAATTATTTTGGCATCATTAGAAAGAAAATTCTCAGTTATTAGAAAATTGTAATAATTTTCTAGTAGGAGAATCCCTTCTGTGATTTATTAAGAGTATTCTAAGCACTTATGAATTTACGATCTCATTAATAAATGAAGGAAAGTACCATTTATTACTATTTGGATGTATATGGGTTGCATGCATAAATACATAGTTGAATTAAGAAATCTGTATGGTTGTACACTTCATATGAATATTTGATTACAAGTATGTTAAAATTTATACGATTGCCTTGATCTATTTTAGCAAGTTAGAAATGGTGAAATTATAGATTTTAAAAATGAATCGATAATAGAATCCTATGTAGGTAGGTTTAATTAGTGAGAAATCAAATTCAGAATATTTTATGTTTTATATGGTAAGGTATAATATATCAGAATTGGGAGCATGATGAGATTAACACCTGATTAAGCCAAGTTCCTAGCTAATTATTTGATGAAAATTATAACTCCAACTATGTCTGGTCAGAAAGTTAATTTAATAGATTGGTTTGATGAAAATTATAACTCCAACAGTGTCTGATCGGAAAGTTAATTTAATAGATTGGTGATAATCTAGTAAGTTAGATAACTTTGGATGTGATGTATGGCAACCACAATACACAATAATATGCCAAATTATTATGTGAGAGTAAAAGCATAGATTAAATGATGGGTGCAACAGTTAATTCTAATCTCACCAGAGTGTGGAAAAAGTGAACCAAAGAAGAATTTAGCAGGTAAGCTGAAGCGAAATCCTACATGTCACTTCTCAGATGTAGTATGGAGGGATAGGAGTATTCATTCTCCAGAGAATCGTTCAATACAAAAATTGAAGAAAAATCCTGCATGTCACTTCTCGGATGTAGCATGGTGGGGTAGGAGTATTTGAGGACAAACTCAGATGGAGTAACAAAATTTGTTCAAATGGTAAGGATAAAATCATTTTACTCTACCCGAAACATAGGTAAACTTACCATAATCTCTATAGAAATTAAGTTATTACATTGAACAAATAGATCTAAACTAATTACCATCCAATTGGTTTTACATCCATGACTGTGCATTTATCAAAATCATTAGAAATGAATCTTCCCAAAACATCAAAATTTATAAATGAACATTCTGAGTTTGACATTGTAATTTCAAAACCGTCACTACTGATCTATACTAAAAATTAACTACTTAAAAATTAGCAGTAAATAATATTACATATACATAGCGAGTATAATGCTAGAAAATTTGCAATAGATGATATTGTATATTGCATAGAATCAGAACTATATAAAAAACACAAAAAAAATTGATGTGAAATAAAATCAAAGAGAGATGGTTTTGATAGGCTCCAGTATATTTTCAACTACACAATTAGTAATTTCTGTTTAAATAACATATTGTAACTAGAAACAAATATAAACCCTCCTAATAGTTGATTCAAGCCTGTAATGGATCGCAGGGAATGATAAAATAGTAATTCAACCCCAGGCCTGAAGTGATATCAATATCGCACAAAGAACCTTAAGCTTAGAGTGATAATGATATTGCGAAAGAGAACCTCGGACTTGGAGCAATATTGATATTACAACATAGAACCTAAAATTAAATAAATTTTCAATTTAATAGCACAGGAAATACTAATCAACTTCAAGAAAAATGAGATAAAATATTGAATGTAAAAGAAATAGGTTTGCTATTAATAAGACTGGTCCTCAAAGCCAATAATGGGAACTGTAATAGGAGAAATCAATTTCTGAACAAAAGTTAAATATTAATTGTTAAATTACAATAATATCAGATACATATGTAGCTTTAAAATGTTTGGCACAAGTGTCGACTCTACAACCTAAGCATAATAAACATGAGAACTGGAAGGGTAAATTGTGACCCAGGAACGTGAAGTATCAGGGTAAGCTTAGGAATGGTTTTTGGAACCCTTTCATCTACACAATGGCAGTATAAACTCCACACATATAACACATGGTTAAGGTAACCGAACTGTAGGTGGAAAACAACACCTGTAAATGTTGTTGAAATTATAAAGGGATGTGGTTTTGCAACCCAACAAATTTTAAGAGCATAACTGCAATAATAACAACACCATAAATAAACAACACCATAAATAGAAGAAAATGGGGACTTACCTATGTAGGGGTTTTGGAACAAAGTTGTAACACCCCCTCCCAGTTCTCCCAAAGTAACCATGCCAACGAGGGTAAACATGAGGAGAGATGCTAATACTATCATACTCGACCTCCTATGTCACCTTAAGGAAGTGGAATCCATGGAACATCACATACACTCATCCAACATCATCAACAGAACCCTTAGTAGACAAGTTAGTTACTCAAATAGATTGTCCTTGGGTCCCACTTTTATTTTGTAGCTCTTAGTCCATAGTCGCTCTCATGTTATGGGCAAGGGATCAGCCAGCATCCTAAAGTCGCTCTCACAAGTCTGTCTTCCAGCAACTATGGACCAGAATTGCCAATTTTGTGCCAGCGACCCTAGGATTTAAGCCACTTTTCTAGCCCAGAATCCTCTCCTCTACCCACAACTTGCTGTAACTTCCAGAATTCATTAAAAACATAATAAAGATGTTGATTAATCAAAAATCACCCTCAAGACTAAGCATGATAATCCCCAACCGAGACTGACATTCTATCAAACACTTGGCATCAATGTAACCTATAGGTCTAGGATAAAAGACACAACATAAATGACTAAGACAACTTATGAAACATAACCAAAAGGATCACCTCCTTCTCCATTAAACTACTACATCATCAGTTAGGTCTTTCATCCATCAATTTAACAGTTACAAGTAGAAATATGAAATAACCATAACATGAACCAGTCATTCAACCATGCTTTTAACTAGCGTAAAACCATATAAATATCAGAGTTATGACAACAATTAAATCCACATATAAATCACTGCAAAAGTAAGAGAACTTATCTTTTATTAATCATAGGAAAATCCTACTAGGTTCGGGACTTCCATGTACCACTCGAACATAGACATGGATGACCAAATCTCTCTTGTAGCCAGACACCCCTATGCCATATTCCAAGCATGAATGTGGGATCTCATAGAACAACTAATCCAAGCACAAACAAGGGAATCCATAGGTTAAACCACCTCCACCCTCATCAAACTGTGATCACACCAAAATCGGTGCTTTGATCACAACTGACCAGAACTTGGAATTCCATCTGAAATACATCACTATCCTTGAGGAATTTTCCTTCTCCTTGTCTCTCAGGCTTTACTACAATCCAAACCTAGATCACTAGGCCCTAAACCGAGACTTCTCCCTTGGGCTTTACCATGTGTCCTGCCAAAACTGGTCGATGGATTCTTAGGCCATTGGGAATGAACCTTGAGACCACCTCTGCCCCAGATTCTGAAATCCATCCAACAATTCAAAAGTTCTAAAACCAAAATAAAAATCCCAACATACCATGGCATCCAAAAAAAGGATAGGCTAGGCTGAAATCCACTGTCATAACCCAGCAAGACCACGCCACCGATAACAAGAGAAACGTACACCAACATGCAAAGCCATGCATGTCCCATCCAACTAGTAAATCACACCTGAAAAAGGTTACCTGCAGGTATTTCTGTTGAAGTTTCTTCATCCTGCATTCCTTTCCTTGATGCTTGCTTTCTTTTCCTTTCCTTACTTGCTTCTCCTTTCCTTGCTCCAAACTAGAGTGCTCCAAGAAAACCCTAAGTGACCAAGAGAGTGAGAGAGAGAGAATAATGAGAGATCTGGAAAAATTGAACTGACAAAAGCCATGAACTGATCCTCATAAGCCTTTTTATACATGAGGCCTCTATTTTCTTCATTTTCCATTATTTTCCTTCATGTTCCTCCTCACATGCAACTTGTGACCTTTCACCTTACTTTTTTCCTAATTTCCTTTATTTTGATAAATAAATGTGACAAAATGCCTTTTTTCCTTTTAATGTCTTTGCCTTAGCCTTTCCAATTTTCCTTAGCCAAAACACACATCTATTGATGCCCACTAGGATATGTTTTCCCAACATTCAACGTGGAATAAATATCCCTTATCATGGTCTTATTTTTCCTCTATTAACTTTTATTACATGAAATTTTCACCAAGGTTGTTACAAAACCCTCCCCCTTAGGGAATGTCATCCTCAGTGTTAAAACACACCAAGACCTCAGCAAAACTGTTGAAAATAAAACATACTACCTATGGATCTTTATAATTTAGCTCGTTGCAGTATTTACAATGAAGAACCTACTCAAAAGAAAAACATCATGACAACATGACAAGATAATAACCATACCACTTATTGGAGCTTCATAACTTAAATATTGGTGGTATTTACATCCATATACATATACATATACAAATATAAAAACATCATCAAAACGTATGCCAAACATAAACCAACATCAAACCAAAACTAGTTTTCCTTAACCGGAAAACAATGAAGGATATAGGACCCACATCTGATCCGCCATCTCCCATGTGGCTTCTTCAGGCCCAAAATACTTCCACTGCACTTTAAACTTGCTCTATGTCTTTGTTCCTCAACATGAGATGTTTCTGCGAAATGTGCACTGAGGCTCCATTTGGAACTCTCCTTCTTTCTCCACCTACAATACATACCAATTAATAACATGATCAACACCCTTTATATACTTCTTAAGCAATGAAATATGGAAAAAATTCATGGACTTTCTATATTGGAGGCAATGCAACTAGATATGCCACTGGTCCAATCCCCTCAAGGATCTTGAAAGGTCCAGAATATTGTGGTGCCAACTTGGCACATGAACCAATCCTCAAAGATATTTTCATGGGCTTGATGCACAAATACACATGATCCCCAACCTGAAACTCTTTGAACACACTATGTTGATATGCATGAATCTTCTATCTATCATGTGTTTCCTTTATATTCTTCTTTATAACCTCCATTTCCTGCTCCATGTCTGCCAACATATTCATTCCAATAAGTACCCTGTTCACTAGATCACTCCAACTGGTGGGAGTGTTACAATTCCATCCATACAATGCCTCGAAAGGACTCATCCTCGAGAAATATTGATAACCATTATTGTATGCAAACTCCACCAATGGAAGATACTCCTATTTCCTCTACTGGTGCATCATGTACATCCTCAACATATCCCCTATGATCCTATTGACCCTCTCTGTCTGACCATCTTTCTATGGATGATAAGATGTACTGAAGGCCAATTCTATACCTAAGCCCACAAATACCTCCTTCCAAAACTTGGAAGTGAACATTGCATCCATGTTTGACACATTCTTCTTTGGAACACCTTGTAGTGTCACTATTTATTTCCTCTACTGGTGCATCATGTACATCCTCAACATATCCCCTATGATCCTATTGACCCTCTCTGTCTTACCATGTTTCTATGGATGATAAGTTGTACTGAAGGCCAACTCTATACCTAAGCCTGCAAATACCTCCTTCCAAAACTTGGAAGTGAACATTGCATCCCTGTTTGACACATTCTTCTTTGGAACACCTTGTATTGTCACTATTTCATTGATAAACACTTGTGCTACCTCACTGGCTGAATATGTAGTCTTCACTGGAATGAAGTGGGCTACCTTGCTCAACCTGTCAACCACGACCATAATAGAATCATGATGCCTCACTTTCCTTGGAGGACCTTTGATGAAATCCATAGAAATTACCTCCAATTTCCATTCTGGAATCACAATAGTTTGTAGTAGACAACCTGGATGATTTCATTCCACCTTTACCTACTACCAGTCTAAACATATAGCCACGAATTCTACCACTTCCTTCTTTAGATTCATCCAATAATAAAATTTCTTCACTGCCGTCAATGTCTTCTGGTATCCTGGATGCCATGAATATGGTTTCACATGAAACTCCCTCAAGACAAGCTTCTTCATCTCACTGCAATTCGGCACATAGATCCTGTCTCGAAACCTCACCAAACCATCTATTGTGAGACTATAGTATGGATCCTGATCCCTTGTACCTATTCCTGCACCTGTACCCGTGCATGTACTATGATGTAACATGTTAATGATCTCCATGTATTTTTCATCCTACTATCTTGCTTGCAAGATCCTATTATGTAACTCTATCCCATGGGAGCTTATAGTTGCTATATGATTTACCTTTACCTTCCTGCTAAGAGCATCTGCAACCCAGTTCTCCTTCCCTTTGATGTATCTGATCTTGAAGTCAAACTCACTAAGGGTAGCCAACCATCTAGCTTGCCTGACATTTAGATTTAGCTGGTAAAAAAAATACCTCAACCCACTATGATCACTCATCAATGTAAACCTCTTGCCCAAAAGATAATGTCTCCACATCTTCAATGCATGTATAATCATTGCTAGCTCAAGTCATGCGTTGGATAGTTTTTCTCATGATCATTCAGTTTCTGTGACTCATAGCACACTACCTGTCCTTCTTGCATGAGAAATCTACCAAGTCCCCTCTTACAAGCATCTGTACACACTACAAACTCCTTGTCTAGATCCCCAATTTTTAGCATTGGTGAATGTGTCAGTGAATGCTTAAGTTGCTCAAAACTATCTTCACATTTTGCCATCTATTCAAAATTATTACCCTTCCACTGCAAGGACGTGATAGTATATGCAATTCGTGAGAAGTTCTTGATGAACCTCCTGTAGTAGCCTACCAATCCCATTAATGATCTCACCTCATCCACATTCTTAGGAGTTTCCCATTCCATGATGGCCCTTAACTTTTTTGGATCTACTACTATGCCTTCCCAGGAGACAACATGTTCCAAGTAGTGTACCTTAGTCTGAAAGAAGTGTCACTTGCTAAGTTTAGCATAAAACTAATGCTCTCTTAGCAATCTCAACACTTCAGCTAAATGTTCGGCATGTTGTTCCTCATTCTTAGAATATACCAGCATGTCATCAATGAATATAATAAAAAAAAAATTCAAATAAGGATGCAACACAATATTCATCATACACATGAATGTAGCTAGAGCATCATTCAAACCGATTGGAACAACAACAAAATCATAATCCCCATACCTGGTCCTAAAGGAAATCTTGAATATATCCTCTTCCTATGCCTAATGGTATCCGGACCTCAAGTTGATCTAAGAGAACAATGCTACTCCCTTTAGCTGATCAAACAAATCATCAATCCTCGGCAAAGGGTACCTGTTCTTAATTGTTACCTTATTTAGCTGACTATAATCATTGCACAATCTGAGAGTACCATATTTCTTCTTTATGAACAACACTGGTGTTCCCCAAGGTGATACATTGGGTTTGATGTATCCTTTGTCAAACATTTCCTTTAGCTGCAAATTCAACTCGACCAGCTCAGGTGTGCTCATCCTATAAGTTTCTTTCAATGTTGGAGCTACCCCTGTCACTAACTCAATAGATAATTCTACCTCTAGGTGAGGTGGAAACTCTATAATGTCCTCTATAAATACATCCTGAAGTTGTTGAAAAAATGGGTACCTTCTCAACACATCAACATCCTCAACCTCCTTACCTTTGTATCTAGAAATGTGTATTGTAAACATCACATAACCTTTTCTGCAACTACGCTTAGCCTGCAGAGTGGTAACCATCCTCACTGATGTAGGCTTCTTCTTTCCCTTCAAGGTCCTTTTTGCCCCACTATCATCCACACAGTCAATGGTCTTGTCGAAGAAATCCACTTTTGTTCTGTGAAGGTATAACCAATCCAAAGCCAAAATCATACTATACTATCCCTATGGAATACATTTAAATGCACTGCTATAGGCATACCATTTAACTCAAATGCACAAGATCTTAGCCAATGGTGAACTCCCTTATTTGTACTTGTAGCCAACTATACCAACCAAAATTATGCATGCACTTCTTTTCTAAAACCACACTTATCCACCAGCTCAAGATTAATAGAACTATAGTTAGATCTAAGATCAATCAAAATATAAACAAATTGATCACAAATCTTCCCATCCATCTCAATGATCAATGCCTGATAATCCACCTACCTATTGTTCATAACTACATAAATATGAGGAACTCTGTGACCAACATCACCAACTGTATGTGCCTCCTGAGCACTGTAGATGTGGGGTATACCACAACTCTAATACTACAGACAATCCCTCTTACAATGACCCTTACCACATATCCAACACTACAATGGTTCCCTACCACCGCCTCTAGCTACTACTCTCCATGTCCCTTCTCAACTGTATCAAATCTCTTGTAAGGAACTGCATTATCTTTCTCACTTGTATCTTTAGGTCTTCCTCACTTTGGTGGCCATTTTCCTTTATCATTCTCATTTCTTTTCAAGTCATTCTTCGGCTCAACTTTGTGCTTCGACTGCTCATAAAAATGCTTCAACTTTCGGATGGACTCCTCCAATGATATAGGCTCATCAAACTCAATCTATTCTCTATATGAAATTAGAAATACACTGATGAATCTTTGAACCTTGGCCTTCTTCTCTCTGTGGTAAGGCACGTATCACAACAACTCCAAAAAATTGCTAGTATACTCCTCATCTATCATAGAACCCATTTGCAACTCATAAAACTCCTTAGCTTTGTCATCATAATACCTCCTATACAAGTAATTATTCTTCAAGAGCCTTTCAAATGCATACCAAGTCAAATCATCCTCATGTATGTCCTTGAAATTCTTTACGTCTTCCCACCAAATATACGCTTTACCTTTGATACTTAAAAGGGCTATCCTTTCTTTCATGTTTTCTGAGTAATCATGAAATCTAAAGAATTTACTCATGCCAAGAAACCAAGCCTCTGTATCTTGTGATTTATTCACTCTCCATCAAAGGTAGGTGGCTTTGGCTTCTTGAACACATTTGGAAAGTATACCCTATCATTCCTCCTGTACAAATGATAATGATCATGATCATGATGTTTATCAGAACTAGAACTAGAGTAATACATGTGTTTTTCACCCTCCTATCCAGAGTGTCAAACATCCTTTCATCTATGATAGTCATCCGAAGAGGTCCCTGCCACTGCAAATCTGACAAACTCTATAGTAATATCGCATTCACCTCTACATGTTTTTCTTGTGCTTGCATGATTTTGTCATTGTCTTCTTTGAAACTCCTGCTTTCTTCTTTTAGGCTTCTCAATGTGTCTACCAATTTAGAAGAGTGCCCCACACCATGTTTCCCATATGAATCATAGGGAGATTCTATGTAGTCTACCACCTTCCTAGCCATCTGATCTCTTTCTTGCATAGCATACTATGTTAGCTAAACCAAATCACCATAAATCAATGTAACTTAGCATAACTCGAGGAGGATACCTTGTTTGCAAGATCATCAAATCATTGTGCTGCATGTACAACATAACCATAATAACATATATACATGTATCAATAAGCTCATCAACACATAACCATCATACTAACTAGGGTCAAATCATCAATGCAAGGCCATATCAACAATGCATGCTATGACCTCATGCATGACAACAACCATTACTTGAGTGTACACATTACCTCATGCAACTATCCACCTACATAAGCAATTCCTATTCAACTACACATACGCATAAACACATGTAGTCGAGCATAAGTGTTCAATTTTTGTAATCAACCTACAAGATGGATGCATGCAATCAAATAACCAAGAATTGAACCCAACGTACAAGGATGTAATCAAGTTTCATATAATTTTATAACTAGTCATATACTCATGACAATGCATTCCATAAAACTGACATCAAATTCCTCATGATAACCTTACTACTACCATGATCAATATGATGTAGTGTAACAAGCACATGGAACACAAGTGTAAGAGCCATGCACGTAACTAACTTACATGCATGACCAACACATTCACCCATATCTATAGCACCAAATATGAGCCAAAGAGAGTGTAATCATGCTCTGATACCAATCTGTGACACCCCCTCCTAGATATACCCAAAGTAACCATGCCAACCAGGGTAAACATGAGGAGAGATGCTACTATAATCAAATTCAACCTCCTATGTCACCTTAAGGAAGTGGAATCGATCAAACATCACATATAGTCATCCAACACCATCAACAGAACCCTCAAGAGACAAGTCAACTACCCATACAGCCTGTACCTGGGTCCCATTGCTATTCTGCAACCCTTAGGCCGTAGTCACTCTCATGTTATGGGCAAGGGAGCATCCAGCATCCTAAACTCACTTTTACAGGCCTGCCTGCCAGTGACTGTGGACCAGAATTTCCAGTTTTGTGCTAGCGACCCTGAGATTTAAGTCACTTTTCTAGCCTAGAATCTTGGCCTCTACCCAGAACTTGTTGTAAATTACAGAATTCATTAAGAACATAGTAACAATGTTGATCAATCAAAAATCACCCTCAAGACTAGACCTAGTCATCCCAAACAGGGATTTGTAGGTTTTAACCCTGTACAGAAATTACCTGCATACGAATTCTAAAACAAAAAAAATTAAACAATGCGAGAGCATAACACATAAAACACATATACACAGAGATTTCCCCACTGGATCCCAAAATCGGGACTACCAGCTTGATTTTTCATTATGTCCCTTTCAATGTTACAATACATATTTATACATGTCGATGCATCCAATACCATGGACCAAAAGCCATTGCATCCAATACCGTGGACCGAAAACCATTGCGTCCAAAAGACATGTGCAAAAATCATTCACAAAACCATAGGTGGGTTCGCCCAACCTACTATAGGTTCAAACCCCCTGTTAACTATGTGGAAATAATATAAGACAACCAAACATTCTCCCACTTGTTGTTTTCTTTCCACAGGGGGCCACAAGAGAGCTTAGTCATTTTCCCAACCTTGAAATGCCCATTGTCTCTCTACACCAAGGGAACTTCTTAGAGCTCACAGATTTTGTTAATGCATCTACTGTATTCTTCAAAGTGTCCACCTTTACCAACAACACCTTTTTGTCTTCTATCATATCCCTCACAAAGTGCTACTGAACATCAATGTGCTTTGTCTTTGAATGATATGCAGGGTTCTTTGCCAAGAAAATCGCACTTTGGCTATCACAGTCTATCCTTATAGCTTCCTGTACTAACCCCATACTTGAACACAATCTTTGCAATCAAACTGCTTCCTTGCTTGCATGAGTGGCTACCATGTATTCTACCTATGTAGTTGATAGTGCCACTACAAATTGTTTCTTACTCATCCAACTGACTGTACCTCCAAATAGGTTAAACACATACCCACTTGTAGATCTTCTCTAATCTAGATCTCCAGCCCAGCCTACATCAACAAAGCCACGAATATCCAACACTCTATCCAACCTTGGTCTTCCTTGGTTGCACAAACCATAATCACTAGTGCCATGCAAATACCTGAAAACCTACTTCACTGCTGTCCAATGCTCCTTTCCTGGTTTTGACATAAACCTGCTCAATACTCCCATTGCATGTGCAATGTTTGGTTTAGTACAGACCATTGCATACATCAGGCTACTGACTGCACTTGCATATGAAACACGGGACATGTCCTCTTCCTCTTCTTGTGTCTTGGGACATTGTTCAGCAGATAACCTCACACCTACAAGAATAGGAACCTTCACCAATTTACTATCATGCATATTAAACCTCCGCAGTATTGTCTCAACATACTTCCTCTAGTTTAACCAGAGCTTCCTCTTTGCCCGATCTCTTTTAATTTCCATGCCCAAAATATCGTTTGCAGCACCGAGATCTTTCATGTCGAATTTGGAGACAATTGGGTCTTCAAATCCTAGATAATTTCTTTATCATTTCCAACCAGAAACATATCATCCACATACAAGACCAGATAAATAACACGATCACCAATTAATTTAAAATACACACAGTGATCTACTTTGCTTCTAGTGAAGCCAAGTACCCATATGAACATATCAAATTTCTGATGCCACATCCTTGGTGACTGTTTTAACCCATATAGAGACTTCTTTAACTTGCATACCAGTTCATTCTTACCCTTCGCTGCAAAGCCTTCAGGTTGCTTTATGTAGATTTCCTCTCCCAGATCCCCGTGAAGAAATGTTGTCTTCACATCCATCTGTTCTACCTCAAAATCAAAAGAAATAGCAACAGATAAAAGAAATCTAATAGAAGTTACCTTGGCAACAGGAGAAAAAATATCACCAAAATAAATTCCCGGCACCTGAGAATAACCTTTTGCTACCAACCGAGCTTTGTATTTCTCCACTTTTCCTTCTGCATTTGTCTTCTTTTTTAACACCCATTTGCTACCAATGGGTTTCCTTCCAGCTGGCAACTCCACCAAATCTCAAGCCTCATTTTTGTGCAAAGATGCCATTTCATCAACCATGGCCTCTTTCCAGAGTTTTCCATCCTCTGAATCTACTGCTTCCTTCACAGTTATGGGATCATCATCAGTAACAGACAAAGAAAAATTTGAACAGAAATCAGATGGACTATACCTTTTTGGTTGCCTTCTTTCTCGAACTGATCTTCTCATAGATAGAGTTTGTGGCTCTTCATATTCTGATTCCTCCTCTGCTATAGAGTCTAATTCTTCCTCCTTTAGTTCAAACTCTATATTCACAGGTTCCTTTGGTTGGACTTCATGTTTAATAACATCTTTCACCTCTATGAACACCACATCTCGGTTGTACACAACCTTCTATGTGACTAGGTTCCAAAGCTTATAACCCTCTAAACCATCCTTATACCCAATAAAGATGCACTTTTCATATTTACTATCCAACTTGGTTCATTTCTCCTTTGGAACATGTACATATGCATCACATCCAAATACCCTCAGACGTGAAAGAGATGGTTTCTTACTAGTCCATACCTCTTGTGGAATCTTATCCTCCAACGCTGATGAAGGTGACATGTTGACTAGGTAACATGCAGTATCCACTGCCTCTGCCCAGAATTCCTGTCCTAACCCCACACAACTAAGCATGCTTCTTTCCCTTTCCATCAACGTCTTATTCATTCTTTCTGCAACTCCATTTTGTTGAGGTGTATATGGAGAAATATTTTTCCGTGCCATACCACACTTCTTACAGAATTAGTCAAATTCCTTACTGCAAAACTCTCCACTGTTATCTGTCCTCAGTACCTTTATCTTCTTCTCTATCTGGTTTTCCACCAGAGCCTTAAATTCTTTAAACCTGTCAAAGACTTCAGATTTCTTCTTAAGGAAATATATCCATGTATTCCTTGAGAAGTCATCTATAAATGACACATAGTACACAGACTTACCCAGTGATGGAACCTTCATATTCCAAACACATCATTGTGCATAAGTTCTAATATTTGTTTCCCCCTCTTACTACCAGAGGGGAAGCTCACCCGACTCTGCTTCCCATATACACAATTTTCACAGAAATCAAAATCCAGAGAACTATTACTCATACCTTATACCATACCTTTACCATGAAGTATCTGAAGGCCTTTTTCTCCAATATGTCAAAGCCTTTGATGCCACAACATGGTCTTCTCTCCAGAGACCACTATATTTTCTGCTCCACTTTCAGGAACCACAGAACTATTGCACCCATCAATAACAGTGCTACCTTGCAACTTGTACAAAGTTCCAATCCAAACACCCCACATCAATACCAGTGCTCCCCGAACCATCTTGCAGGTATCCTTCTCGAACACTATTTTTACACCTGCATCATCTAGCTTGCTAACAGAAATCAGATTTCTCGCTAATGCAGGAATATGTAGAACACCTGGAAGCATTCTAACCCTTCCACCTTGCAATTTCAACTTTATTTTTCTATGACCAACGATTATAGCCTTCCTGTCATCCCCCAAGAAGACATCACCACCATCATATTTCTCATACTCGCAAAACCACTCTCTATGGGGAGTGAAGTGAAAGGATGCTCCTGAGTCAATCAACCATGCCTCGTGATCTACATGTGTACTCGAAGAAGCCAAGTACACATCCCCACCTTCATCTGAGGTGGTTTTCGCCTCTACAAAAGGATCCTCATCAGATCCCTTTCCTTTGTCAGTAGCTTTAGATTTACAGTCCCTTTTGTAGTGCCCTTCCTTTCCATATTTCTAGCACACCACCTTTACAGGTTTTCCTAGAGATTTAGATCTCCCACTCGATGACTTATTTTTGTTTCTGTTCTAGGTATGCCCTTGCACAGACAAGGCATCACCATTTTGGCTCTTCATATTTTTCTATCTCATCTCCTTCGTCAGCAAGGTTGAGACTATTTCATCAAAATGCAAGGCAGTTTCATTGCTACCTATTGCAATAGCCAAACTATCCCACAAATCTGGTAGAGAACACAACAAACTGATGCACTTATCTTCATCTGAAATTTTAATATCAACAGATGCTAACTAACTTACCACAATATTAAATGCATTCAGATGCTCTATCACCAAGTCTCCATCTTTCATCCTTAGGTTATATAGCTTTTTCCACAAGAACTGTTTATTCACCAGAGAATTAGATTGGTACAAAGTCCATAATTTGTCCCACAAAGCCTTCATCGTAGCTTCCCCTGATACATTCAACAATACTGAATCTTAGACACACAATCACATTGCACTCTTTGCCTTTCGATCCAACTTCTTCCATTCTTCATCGGACACTCCCATTGGTTTAGTACCTGGATCTACCATGATCCACTGATCTTTATCCACCAATAGATCCTCCATCTTATGTTTCCACAACTCAAAACTCTCACCATTAAATTTCTCGATCTCTATCTTTCCACTACTCGCCATCTTCTTTCACCACCAGAATCGATCTCGCAGATCTCCCACTGGATAGGTCTACCACAAGCCTAAGAGAAACCCCTCAGCAAAAAAGGTGTCGCCTTGAAGCCAAAACATCTCTGATACCAAATGTAGGTTTTAACCCCGTACATAAATTACCTGCATATGAATTCTAAAACACAGAAAATAAACAATGTGAGAGCATAACACATAAAACACACATACACAGAGATTTCCCCTGGATCCCAAAAGTGGGACTACCAACTTGATTTTTCATTATTTTCCTTTCAATGTTACAATACATATTTATACATGCCGAAGCATCCAATGCCATGGACCGAAAACCATTGCGTCCAAAAACACGTGCGAAAATCATGCACAAAACCATAGGTGGGTCCACCCAACCTAACATAGGGTCCAAAACCAAAATTTTCTGGGGCGTTGCACTGGGCCCCATAAAGTCGGGTTATGGGTACCCCTCAAACCCCCTGTGACCTCCCCCCCTCTGACCCTCGGTTAACTACATAGGCTAGTCGTGGAAGGAATATAACACAACTCAACAAGTTTGACTCTCTCCTTTCATTCTCTCTTTTATACAATCTTGTACACTGAGTATGCTTGGAGCATTTTGGCATTCACTTGGATTTGGAGAATGTAAAGAAAAGTAAATCAAGAAAAAGGTTGGATCAATAGCTTCAGTAGGAGGATTTTGCAGGTAACAAGTTGCACGTGTGATTTCCTAGCTGAGGTGTGAATGCATGGTACATGAATTTATTTATTTGGCTCATTTTTTGTCATTTGCATGGGTTTTTCCTGGTTTTGACATTGGTTTCATTCTTTCCTTGCAATTTCTTGGATAGCCATGGTGTGATGGCATTCATTATTGGTTGAGATTTGGATCATCGAAAGGTTTTGGAAGGAGGAGAGGTGGTCCCAGAAAAATTTCCAAGGGTTGGGGGTGGATATGGCTTTCTCAGGGAAGCCCTTGATGGGTGAGTGGAGACAACAAAACTCCTCAAGGTATGGTGAATAAATTATGAGGCATCGAATCTTTGTTTGGTTTTGTGATCTTGAAACCAGTTTAGGTGAGATCACGGTAGCCTAAGGGTGGAGGTGGCTTAAACTCTGGAGTCCCTGGTTGATTATGTTTTGGTTATCCAATGATATCCCACATTCATGATTAGAATATGGCACATGGGTGATATTGGGCCCAGTTATATTGGACCCCGTTCACACATTGCACTGCTAATGAAATGACCAGCACGGGCACTTCATCCACATGAAACTTCCAGATTATCTTTCTTGCTAGGATTTGAGCTACAAACTATACTATCTGGTATTTTATGGAGTGGATAAGATATCCGCACTTTCCCTTTACAAGACCAAACTTGGTCTTCATGTGGTCTACGAGTTATTTTTCCTTGGTTTTTCTGGCAAACTCCTTTTCCAGGTCTGCTCCTTTATAGGGTAGCTTAGTAATATGATGAATTAACATATTTGTAATGGGGATAGGCTCACCTAGCCATAAACACCCATCATGCACTAATGTTAGAAACTGGCGCACACATACCGTATTGGTGTTGGAGCAGTGAAAACGAAGTATGAATAGCATGTGTAATAGTCCCACCAGCGAAACTCCTCTGACCCATTTCATTGTTTCCAACTTCGTTATCCCTATATCTTCATAATATATGCGGGACATATACTGATTTGTCACTAAATGTGGGAATTTCTCCTGGTTGGCAAGGTCCCCTTCTTCTATCTTTAACGCTGGTATGCGCGCTAAGAGTGTACCCTCAAATGGAACTTCAGCTAGGAGTAGTGGCGTAGAAATTAAAAATTTGTTGGAATCAGGGTCTTTGGTCACCTTCTTCTGTCCTCTTCGTAGAGGCACATATGCCAGTAGCATAGTGCTTGGTTCAGTGTCCTCAACATCCAACTCCTTAATCCCCTGGCAAAGTTCCTCTTCGTCTAGATCTAGGTGAACAAAAGTTTTCTTTTTCTTGTCCATTTTTCCTTTCTACCACACCTCCTATGGATGCTTTCTGGGTGAGGGGCACATTGGTTTAACAATCGACTTCTTTTGCTTTGGCTTAGAAGCACAATGCTTTGGCCTAGGAAAATTTGGCGTCGTAGGTACTGTTGGTGTAGCTTATACACCCGTAGCTTTCGAAGTTGGGGGCTTAGACACTGCAGCCTCAGAACTCATAGGCTCAGATATCTTCTCCAAAGAAACTTGGCACGATGTATCAGAATAATGAGCGAGCCCTAGGTGCTTGAAAAAACCACCCAATATTCGTAGTGCATGACAGAAATTCATAGATAACAGTGTTCCTTTACATACCAGCAAGACATGCTTATAACAATTTTTAGATTCAAATCCGACTGTTCCCTCCATAACTTTGTCATAAATGCACCTATGGTGGTATATTTTCAAAGATGTTCTCCTTAATTGCCACCTACCCACTCCTAATGGGATTTTCTTAGTCAAATCAGCTACAGTGAACCTAACAACTATGTTTGGCCTAGGTCGTGTGGCACCTTCCTCCATGACACAACATCCTGAGCGCATCTTCATCTGTTGCACCCTTATCAATCTTCACGCAGCTTACTTTCTACCTTTTCCTCTCAGTCGAGCAATGTAGTTTATATTCCCATGCTCCCTTTCAACTAATTGGAGCTCTAGGATTGTCTTGCATTCATATATTCATTGCATAGGGGTAGGATCCCCCGTATACAAATTTAGCCAGTTCCCATTCACTTTTCCTGGAAACGGTTCACCATTCAGCTTCGTGAGCTGAACTACGCCACCTTTTGTAACTTCCTTGATAATATACAGCCTAACCAATGCATCTGAAATTTACCCAAAAATTTGGTGAACTTGCTATCGCATAACAACACAAGATCATTTATATTGAAAGTACAAAGCTTGATATGGCAATCATGCCATGCTTTTTCATGTTCCTTCTATAAATGTTGGTGGAATCCCACCAAAAATTGGTCCTCCTCTTACTCCATTAGCTGCATGAGTTGTTCCTCCAAAGCCTCGTGATCCTCCATATATGTCAAAGCTACTATGTATAGACTAGGTACAATGTACTCCATATGCAACACCGCTTTGACGCCATAGACCAATCTAAAAGGAATTTTCCCCGTCATCTTTTTACAGGTTTTCCTATAGGCCTATAGTATTGCAGGTACATGCACATCCCAGTCATTTTGTTGCATGTTACATACCTTTGTCAATGCATTATCCAAAATTTTGTTAAAAACTTTGACTATCCAATTTGCCTGCAGGTGATATGGTGTGCTCTTCTGATCGTAGACCTAAAATTCATCTATCATTGCACTAATCATTTCATTTAGAAAGTGGGTTCCCCTATCACTCATTAGTACTTTCAGGCATCCAAACTGCATTAAGACATATTCAAATAAGAACTATGTTGCAGTAGTTGATGTACAATCCTTCACTGGCTATGATTCTTCCCATCTACTTAAATATTATGTGGTAGTGATAATATAGCGCACGCCCGTTTAATATCCAAGTGTCTGAATTGGCCCAATAAAATCGATTGCCCATTTCTCAAATTCTTGCAAAGATACTTGAGGATGTAGCGATAGTTCATCCCTCTGCAAAAGGTCTGCTAGTCCTTCGACATGCATCACACACCTTACAGTATGCTTTGGAATCCTTATGCAATGTTTGCCACCATAATCCTGTGCGCAAAATCTTCTGCACGATTGCTTTCCCTGCATAATGGCCTCCTGCAGCTCCCCCATGATCTTCAATGAGAATACTATCATGCTCAATTTCCGGCACATATCTTTGCAATATTTCATCTACCCCCATTTTGTACAAATGTCTTGCAATGACCGAAAAATCTATTGCACAAACTACTAGTTCTTTCTTCTATTGAGTTTTATATCCTTCAAGTGTCATCTCGGTAGTTAAGAATTGAATAATTTTAGAAAAATGGTTGCCTGCTACATGTACTGTAAAGAGTTGTGCATCGGGAAACCCTTCCTCCAAATTACTGGGTTCTTCGCCTATTTCAATCCTTGAAAGATGGTCTGGACCGACAGTCAACCAACTATGCTTCACAATAACTTCAATATCATATTCATGAAATTATAAAAAACCTGAAAGTATTTCCCCCCAACACAAGCTTGTTGACAAGGTACTTTAAGGCAGAATGATCTATATACATCTTGAAATGTCCCCGTAATAGATAATGCCTGACATTCTATAGCACGTGGAACATGACCAACCCCTCATGCTCTGTTGTTGGATAATTTTTTTCAACCTTTGATAAATTCCTACTTGCAAAGGCTATAGGATGGTCTAGTTCACCTTTTTCTGCCTGTGTTATTACTGCACCTAGCGCAATGCAAGAAGCATCCACATGTACGTGAAACTCCTTCTTCCAACTGGGAAATACCAGGATTGGAGCAGTCACCATCCTTTCTTTTAACACATCTAAGATGCACTGGCATTCCTGATCACAATAGAATGTCACATCCTTCTTTAGTATTTTTTCCATAGGCGAGGTAATTTAAGCATAATCTATAATGAATTTTATATAGTATCCAGTGTGTCCCAACATCTTGCACAATTGCTTGACATTTCTAGGGGCCTCCAAGTTCACAATCACAACGATATTTACAGGGTCCACCATCAATCCTTTCTTACACATGACATGACCCAGCAAGATCTTAACAAGAACAGAGAATATACATTTTTTCAAATTCAGCGCAATCTGGTATCTTCAACATGTATCCAACATAAGGCACAGACTTGCTACATGGTGTTTTACCAATCCAAACACAGTCCAATCATTGAAGTATACTTCCAAGAACTTATGAATGAACTCTTTGAACGCTACTATGACTACACGGGAAAATATTGTAGGTGCGTTGTGACATAGGCATGTTCCCTCTCCGGATAGAGGAAACCTCTCTAGCCCTAGAGTGGGTCCAATCACTACAAAGACAATACCAGAGAAAATTTCCTTAGAAATATGGTGTTATGAAGGCCTACCTTCTGTTCATCGTTCGATGAAGTCCATGTTGTGTTGCTCCAGATCTTGTTCTTCTAGTCACTTATACCTAAAAACAACATGTAGAGAAACACCACAAATGGAATAGAAAATGACCAAACAATCTACTTGAAGAGTCAAGGAACCTCAAGCTATCGACATACAATTCAACATACAATATAGGAAACAAGCTATTGATTTGTATTAATATAAATCAAAGTAAAACTTACAACTAAGCCTTGATGTCGTAAGTCTCCTCAAAGGGTCGCATCGACATGTCTTTATAAGCATTCACTTGCAAACCGTCTCCCAAGGGAAAAAATGACTGTCTCTTTAGTTCAAAAGATTGATGCTAGAAATTTCTCAAACCAACTCTACTCAAACATTTCTCAATCCAAAATACATGTGAGGCTACTTCCACACTCCATTAACGCTCTCTACCTCTACTCCTCCCTTAGAAACCTGAAGCTACCAAATTACATCTAGCTATCATCAAGTTACATCCAAGCTAGTTGATCTCATTCATGGAGGAACATTTATAGGAGGGAGAGGTTCGATAAGAGATGGGAGGAAGAGTTTATCTCTTAGGGAGGTTGCACAAAAGGTGGAACAACTATCCCAAAGGAGAGAAGCAAGCTCATCTGACCCATCAACTAGCCCTAGGACATCCCATGAAGCAGTTTCATCTCGAAGCTTCAATGAATTGTTAAAAAACTTGCCAAAAGTAGATCTTTGCGAGTGAAACATAGGGATAGAGCGAAAACTTCACTAGGGCTAGTGAAAACTTTACCATCTTTGCGGGTAAGACAACGGATGACCCGCGATGACCCAAAAACTTAGGTAAAAGGGGGTCTGCTTCAGGGATAATGAATTGAGACATTCTTCCTGAGATTACAAGGAAGGTATTGACACATAATTATCAACACTACGTAGAATAGATGTCAGTAATATGGACCGGTAGTATTTGATATCAAGGAATGCAAGGTTGGTGGCAGATTACTATGTAACAAATGCCCCCTAAAGCATGAAGGCCGAGAGAGTGGGAGGTGTGAAATGATTTATGAATCCATAACCGAAACAGAACATCCTTGTGGTGAACCTGCAAATGCAATTACAACTGATATTTCTGATACATGAGTACATAGCGAAAGGAAATACATGTTTATAAGGCATGGGCGCAGCCATCCAGAAGATAAACATAAATGGTCTGTGGTATGGATGCAACCATCCAATTAGAAAGACCACAAAAAAGACTTAGGTATGGTCACAACCATCCTATCAAAAGAGTCATGTATGGATCAATCCACGCAACCTGGACTTGTGTAATCTGCGCTCAGGGTCTTGAATCCCAACCCGATCATGGTACAAATTCTAATATGAAAATAAATGTGTTGAAGCCGAGCATACTAGAAAATCACTTGATTACTGACCAATGATGTAAAACATTAACAAGCATGAGAGAGACCACCAGTAATGTCAATGGTTCTCAAGGTACCACTAGTAAAATCCACAAAGTGTGAAGAATGATCTGAAGTCGAACACTTGTGAAATCATTCGATCAAAGATCAATGATGCGATCCTATCATCGAATGCGAAGAACTTGCCAATAAGGCATGTAAGCTCCAAGGTACCAGAAAGGAGTCTCTAGATCAACTTCCCAGATAATGAGCTAAAGTCAACAGGAAGCGATCAGTTGAAGGAGGGCCATAATGTTTCCCACATCGTCGACATGAGACAAAGGAAAAATACGAGGTGGATGATACAAAGAATCAGAGAAAGGTGTGTAAGGATACAAACTGTAGAAGGATTAAGCTCTTGAACATATTGGCGACATGACTCTAGAATTTGATAGCATTTTGGTACCAAGGGATCAAATTCCACGAGGACACAGAAAGGATCAGATGGAATGAGGCCAAATGAACAACCCAAAACTTGGGAGACCAATGATAGAATGAGGATATCCCGACCTGACATGAAGTAGAAAGAGTGTCGATGTCGAAGAGCAACAAGCTTTCGTAATAGCTAACACAATCAATACAATGTTTCCAATTTTTCCCCCACCATTTTTGGCGAGTACCCTAATTATTTTTGAAACAAAAGCTTGAAGGGGATAGCATATTCTTGTAATGTAAGTTCATCCTTTGGACGAATCCGACCTAGTGATTTTTAACGAGCCCTAAGAAGGAGAAGCTCGGTCTCGTCATGGTGACAAGTCCAATGTTGTCAGTATTTAACAAGTCAGACATAGGTAAAACTCAGAGTCTTTTTCATGTTTAGAGAGTTTGAAAAAGACACGGAAAATAAAACTCCAAAGGTCCCTTTTCGTAAATTTGTCCCTCGAATCTAAAAAGGTATAAAACAATATTCGAGGGAACCTATTAACCATGATAGATCAACATATACCTTTCTCGTAAGTAATCTATCCCAGCCCGTAAAAGGGCAAAACTTATACTGGGTAGATGACGCTTCGCGACCTTTAATGAGTTCAAAGTGACAAGAGCTCAGCAATCTTTTCTTGTTTCGAGAGTCAAAAAAGAGCTTAAAGGTGACTCCAAAAGAGACCTTTTTGTGTTTTTACCGAGTTCGAAAAAGTATAAAACATAACTCACAAATTCATCGCCAGAGTTGGCGGAAGCTTGTTGCTGCAATAAAATAAGTGTAAGATCTGTTTTTGATATAAAAATACATGAAATAGTCAAAAATAGATTAAAAAACCCCAATTTACAAACCCTAATTTTACAAAAGGCTTATAAAAAGAGTCATTAGGTAAAAGAAATTTACTTTTCCCTATTTTACTTCAGAGTGAAAATTTTACCCTTGTGCATTCGTGATTTCAATAGTCGACTGGAGGAAGATTAGAACCTTGTCGAGAAATTCGTCTAGTCCAGGTAGGCACTACACGATTCCCTGCATTTTAGATAGATTGTGATTCATTTTTTAGTGGTATTAGCCACCATTTAGGAGGATTTTAGGGTAAAGATATTCGCAGTCGTCGTTGCGGGTCGGCAGGTTAGGACCACGATGACCCAAAATCTTCAACGGGGATAAAACGGGGTCTTCACGAATGTACACTGAAAAGTTGTGAAGATCCCAAATTTTCTAAATGGTGGATTTTGGCTTGGCACACATGTTAGAAAAACAGGCACGACGAGCACCGATATTCAATATTTCTCAAAATCTAAGCAATTTCATGGGATTTTAAGCACAAATTGAGCACTTATAATCGCTTATGTGTGTATGCAGGATAAAACCATGGTGATTGAGTGGAAGGAATAGGAGCACAATGGTGATGATGAATTAGCCATGGGGGATCAAAATTTCTTGGACATGCTTTGGAATTACTGTTAGGATATTCCGACACATAGGAAATAGTTAAGTTCAACTTGGACTAGTATAGAGTTAGGTATAGAGTTAGGTGAAGTGTGTTTCTTTACCGTTGTACATTTTGTAACTTACAATCCGACGGTCACGATATGTAGTGATCCGACGGTTCATTCTCTCCTCGGTATTACCGACACTTGATCCGTGGCTTGACACCCGATTGGTCCATGAATTCTATT
>APFE031341158.1:100178-123340 GCA_000404065.3 Pinus taeda
TCATCCAAGCAGTATAAGGAAATAACACCTACTTTCTTAAGAATCTTGATGAAACTGATTTGGATGAAGGTCCTGTCAATGGCAGGATGCTGAAACACTATTTTGAATACCTTCCATGAATGTAGTATGGCTGCCCTTGTATATGATTTATTGTGTATAGTGTTTTCTCTAAAAGCATGTGAATAACTTAATTTCAAGGATCTTGCAGAAGCAGGAAAAGACTGGACTGCAGCAAGTGTTATAAATATGTCAGTCTACAATTTTGAGGGTTCAAGGATGAAAAACTCCAAATTTTGGAAGCAGTAGCCAAAAGGCCAAGGCATGCTGACCTGCTGTTCTTGGTCTTTCAATAAGAAAAACCATCCCCATGTGGAGCCACTGTTGGATACCTATACCAATAGGTGTCATATTTCATGATTGGCAAATTCAAATGCCAAATATGCTATGCTTTGCTGATACAAAGATCACATATTTCCAAGGCAAGCAAGGTGTGTACATGGCTTCATGTTTATTAAATTTTGATGGATGGTCCAATAGTCTAAATTGGATCATGCCATGTTTCAATTTTCTGTTGTAGAATAGAGAAAGAAGTCTGTCCAAACTGTTTAATCTTGGCAGACCAATAGTTAGGTAGAGAAGCTAAGGTTCCCAACTGCTTAATCTGGGGCATTGGAAGCAATAAGGGTAGTATTAGATAGGCAATCAAAAGAAAAATCTAGTGGAAAAGAAAAGGCACATAAGGGTCTGCAAGTCCAAGTGCACCCTCCAAAAAGAAACAAAAAATGCTAGGCAAATAGATGGGTAGGTAGATGGGGTTGCAGAAGTGGTGTTCCTTTCAAACTGAATCTTGCTGATTAATACAAGGAAAGCAACACAATGGAGCATGTCTAACTTCCCTTTTGCCTACTTTAAACACTCATTACTAACATCCCTTCACCAAGTTGTGTTTATGACAGAAATTCAAGGTTTTATGTTGGTCCTTGTTTCCTATAAGAGCCACATTTCTTGTGCAAAATTCTTGTCATTTTCATCTACTCCCTAAGCTAAGTTATTTTCAAATAAACTTAGTGATATCACACCTCATTCACCCTCTCCCTCCATATTAACCCTTAACTTCTATTATCTAACTCCCTATATCACCCTTTCCCTACTATTATAACACCATGGTGTATAAACCCCAAACATTCTATAAATATCCCCCCCTTGGCATTATAGCCATATGATTCACTACTAGGGAATTAAATTGACATCTGGTTAGTTTAAGAACCCAAACCTTACCTTTTTCCTCCTTCAGAATTCATCTACCTACTCAACCCTTCATTTTGCCTATGAAATCTTGGAAAAAACCCATCTGCACCCTTTAACCCGCTCAAAAGGCAAAAATACCTTGAAAACCCACTTTTTCGCTTTATCCTAAGTTCGAGATTTATGCGCGTTTTATACGAAAATACATTGAAAAACCATTGTTTTTGCATTTATCCAAAGTTTTGAGGTGCGCGCGATTTTGCAAAGAAATTTCATGAAAAAAACCCATTTTTCCTAAGTTTTTGTGATTAGCGCGCCTTTATAAAAATACATTAGAAAACCATGCAATTCGCTAAAAATTCTAGGGGTCCCGCCGGGCACAAATCCCGTGAAAAAAATTGTTTATTACCCGCCCAACGCCGTATCATCCGCACAGTTCATCGGCTCGTCGATCGTCCGATCGGGCGCTTTTCATCCGACAGTTGACGTGGATATCGGACCGGCCCCGACGTCCGAAAGATATCGTCCGATATCTATCAGAGGCTGACATCAGGCCTCGGCCACGCGTCGCCCCCATAGCGTATCGGAGCCCCCTCTGATAGATTCCCTTCCGTATCATAAGCGGTGGGATATGATACCGCTCCGGTTTCCGCCAATCCGCCTGCCAGCATCATCGCCGCATCACTGCCTGCGTCATTGCCGCGTCCGCATGCCCCGTCCGCCATTGCTCCACTTGTCTGCCACCTCACCACCCCTGTGCACCACTCATAAGCCGCCACATCACCTGATGACATCCTGCTGACGTCATCCGACCCTGACCCACCCGATGACGTCATGCTGACGTCATCCGAAAAAGGCGTGAATGTCCCAAAAAAATCCATATTTTTGCCAATTTTTCGCGTTTTTTTCACTTTTTGCAAAAACTATTGTTGCGCCTTCTGCATGCATTTTACGTCCAAATTTGCACCAACCTGCTCAAATCGACTTGGAGACCTTCGGCGCGCCCACCCACCTGCATTTGTGACCCGGACCGCCAAGTTTACCACGTATTTATCCCTGCAAATCCTCTCTGCCCCTGGTTTTGTCTGCAATAGCTGAGAATTCACTTAAGACACTGCAAAACGCATAATTCACCGGCAAAATTCCCTGCACCATGTTCCCGTTGGAAATTGAATGGTCGAAATTCACTAGCTGAGCAGTTTAAACAAAACTTTCATTGAAACCTCCATTCTGTTCGCGCAGTCGTGAACAGGAAACCCGGAACTTACACCTAATTATTGAGAAAGGTCTGTTAAAGAAAAGTATTTGCCTTCTCTAGTGACTGTGTGCAGTATTTCAATTGCTGCAAGTTCACCCTATCATCCTCTGTTTCTCAATTTACCTCATTTGACCAAGCAATACTCTTTTTCTATTGCCCAGCCTAGTAACATTAATTTACATACAAAACAGAGTTCCTAAGTAACCATGGAGACTCCAGTAGCACCTGTGGCCCTCAATTTTGCCCCTTTGAATGCCCCTCAGAGAGAATTGGAGTGGCAAGATCTAGCAGACTTGGATTATCAAATCTCAGAGGACTCCCTAACACACAGCAAGTTCCACCTCCACCTGCTAAATGAACTAAAGGCCAAACATGTAGAGAACAGATATATTGGGCATTTGGGATTCATTCCTCCCAATCTTCAAGCTTCCTCAAGTCAACCAATTCCCTGACCTAATTCACCTATGTGTTGTATGTTATGATCCCACTCAGAGAGTTGTGCTTGACCCTTCAGGCTCAGTTGTGTTCTACATCACCCCTGAGGCCATCAGAGAGATGTTCCAGTTTAAGACTGAGAAGAAATTAGTCCCCCTGTCTTTGTTGGATCTGATAAACCGAGGAGCTAGAATGTTGACAGATGCTCAGATCACAAAGCTGAACCAATTGTTTATTAACTCTGATACTGTGCAATACCCTCCTATTTTTGCTGGTTACCTCAATCAATTGGGCGTAGACCTTGCAGATATGATCAGTTCCATCCTGGGTTATAAATCAGATGAATATATTGATGAAATTGTACTAGTGATGATGCTTATGTTTTCCCCTGGAAAAACTCCAATCTGCTATGACTATGCCACCTACATATCAGACAAGATGCATGAGCAGTTTATGAACCTATCAAGAGAAAAGGTGTTCAGATACACCTCCTACATCTACCACTTAATTTTATACTATCAGCATGACAAATTCTCCTTCATTGTCAAAAGAGTGGATGCACAAGGTAATCCAAAGTCTGTAGTGTACTGGAGCTCAGTTTTTCACTACAGAGCCTATTCTCCATACACTTACTATGAGTTTATAGACCTCTTCATCCACCTAGCCATGTCTCTGTTCCTGAGCTCGCCTCCTCCAAGACTGACAGTTGAGATGCAGAGAATCCTTCAGTTGTCCAAAGTGTACAGCATTGGGGATTGGTATTTTTACCAAAACTACACCGTTATCAGAATATATGGTTGTGAGTTACCCCCATACAGACTGCCTAAGTATGTGCCCATGAGACTATTTTCCCTTGAATACTTCAGGCAATTTGGGAATGCTGATATGATACACTTCTTAGGCTAGGGCAAGAAGGCACAACTGAAAGTGAAAAACCAATTGGGCCACCTTGTTTTGAACAAAAGGGAGGAAGGTTGGAAAGAAGCTGAAAGAAAGCTAGAATTCCTTGGCCTAAAGACCAGTTTCCTCTAGAAACCTTATGACCCCAATCACTCCATATCATTAAGAAGGGTCAAATATAGGCTCTCTAGTTATGACCATGTAAGGTTGCCTCACATTGAACAATATGAAAATCAACCAAAATGGAAAAGAGTCACACTAGAGGAACCTATCACACAAGAAGAACTGAATGAGAGAGCAAGAAGAAATCTTCTTAAAATGGTTGACTTGGAACTTCCTGCACAGGTATTCTCTCTGCCAAACCCTCAAGTAGGAGCAGCTGCCTCATCCTCCATAGCACGTCAGGAGGCAATCAAAACTACAAATCAAGCTCCCAGCAAAGGAAAGGAAAAAGAGATAGAGCAATAGGTATAGCAAGCACAGGTTCAACAACAACAACAGGGACATCAGCCAGAAAAGGAGCAGCCAGGGCAAGAAGAACAAACAGCAGAGGCCCCAATGGTCACAGAGCAGCAGCCAGCACAAATGACGCCTCCTAGGCAAGAATCAAGAATTGATACTTCAGTCCTCCAAACCCCACAAAGAGAGGACATAAGCAGGAAAAGGGACAGAGAGACTCCCCTTACTAACTCAACAACTCAAGGGGAGAAGAGGCAAAGGTTGAACTCTTTTTCGGAAGAAGAAATGCCAATAGGGCAAACTTCGGGTATGGGCCTGCCCAGCATGGAGGCCTCAGCAAGTTCCTTCCAGCAGGAATAAGAGAGGGCAGAAGGAGGAGAAGTTAGCTCCTCAAGCCAACAAAGGGAAGGTGAAAAAAGCATCAAGCAGCAGTTCAAGGATATCAAAAAGAGAAATGAACCTATAAGGCTGCAATTGTATAATCATTTGTTGAAAATGGCTCCCACTAACCAGCAAAGACTCATGTCTTCCTATGATGTACATGAGGGCAAAATGATAATGAGCCATTTCACACCAGCCGTACAACAACCACAGTCAGCTGCCGATTATATCAGGACCAACCTTGAGGTCCTAGCCAAGGGCATCCACCCAATGGACCAGATCGAATTACACAAACAAACGGGTGAGATGGTGTATGCCTCCTTGGCAGACAAGACATTGGTGAACTATAGGCTACAAAATAGCCTAAATAATACCACTGCACAACTTGAGTTGGAAAGGGCATCCTCTCAAGCAAAGGACAACAGGATCAAAGCTTTAGAGGACATCATAATAGAGCTTGGGCATGATCCTAAGGATGTCAAAGCAGTGCAGGAGCTTCCAAAGCTAAGAGATGCTGATATGGCAACATTAAAGAAGATGATCAAAATCCCAGCAACTCTTCATCCCAAAACTGAAGAGGTTGCCCAGCTCAGACAAGACAAGGATGCAGCAGCTATGCTGGTAACATTATACAAAGAGCTCATCCAGACACAAGAGAAGCTAGAGGAATTAGAGGCTGCCCTTCAGGAAGCATTGCAGTAAAAGGAGGCAGGACAAACTTCACAACCTCCTCCAGAAACAATTAATCTGGAGGAAGCTCCTCAAACCACTGCCCCTCCCAGTCAGCAGACACAACAAGCAGCACCTTCCACCTCAGCACCAACAACAAAGCAGGCTGAAAGCCTTGACATGCAGAAGCTGAGAAATGAGATTCAAGCCTTGGAGGCCCAAATGTCAAAGTTGAATCAGGCCAAAGAAACTCTGGCTAAGGTCAATGAGAAATATGATAAATCCAAGCAAAAATGTGGCTGAGAGAGAAAGAGAGGTAAAGGCTCTCAAAAAGAGAATAAATGAGCTAGAAAAGGAGCTCACACTGGACAAGGTAACAGCTGAGGTCAAGAGAATCCTATGGGCCAATATTGGCCAGTCCATCACAGACCAGTGGGAATACATTCACGCCATTCATGAGCAAATGGGGCTCATTGGAAAAGCACATAGGGAAATTCAAAGGGCAAGGGCATCTCTAGGCAGCATGCCTGAGGTTGCCACCCGAATGATAAATGTGCTTAACTACAGGACAAGATCCCAGCTGATCAAAATGGGAATTGCCAACAGGACTGAGACCATTTCAATGGTCAAAAGGGTCCTGACACTAAGAAACCTGGTACAGACTTTAGAAAGGAGAAGCCAGGATATGCAGGCAGATATCAATAAATTCCAGGACAAGTTCATGGCATTACAAAATAGAGGCCTTCCTAGCTTGACGGAGCCCTTAGGAAGGCTACATTCACATGAAAAATATGCCAAGAGGGTCAACACTTTTGCTGCTAATCAGATTGCAGAAACAGCCAGCACATTAGCAAAAACAGGGCCAGCATCAGGACAGACCCTTTTCAACAGGGTGGAGAGCTTATTCTTCATTATGAATGAAATTACTCACTTGTTTGATGAGCCTCCCAATTTTTACAAGTATACAGAGGCAGATGAGACCATAGGGTCAATTTTGAGGCATCAATTGCCTACACAGGAAGTCTGGAATAGTTTAATACAATTATTGCTAAACCAAAGCCAGTAATTATGTTTTTTCCTTTTGAAATATTTAAATTTTCATGCACAGGAAAATAAGGATATATCAGCTTGTATGCAGAAAGGGGTTGAGCCAACTCAGCACAACTATTCGGCCACCACAGCAGCACTGGCAGTCACAGGTGACAGGGCAAAAAAGCTACAGGAGGACAGAGCTGCACGGACACGTCATTCAGCAGTTATAACAAAGCATCAACCGACTTAGTGAGCTCCAAAGGTCGAAATCTTTTGACAGGAGTAAAGAGCATTTATGTTGTATTAAAGGTTGTAATAACTTCTTATCTACTATTTATGTACGAGTTAATGAAGATATTTTATTTCTCAGATGACTCAATGCCTGAGACATTTTGCATCAAACACTTCTATATATTCCCCCTCGCATGAGATAGAAGGGGTTGGACGTTGGATGTCGGATATTGTTGATATCTATTCTATTGTTCTTTTATTGTAAAATCTCAAAGAAGTAATACAAAAGATGATGGAATTTCCAAAGCTGTGTGTTGCTTGATGCTTTTTGGTGTTTAGCTGGAAGTTACAGGATTCTTGCGTATTTCATGGCACAATAAGTTTTTCTTATAACTCTTTGTTATATATTTTGTTATCTTTCATATCTCTTTCATGTTTCCTATGTCTTACAGTTAATAGCAAGGAAAAAGAATAGTTCCAGGATTTAATCACAGATTACCCTGAACTCAATCTAAGCTATTTTGAATGTTTTTCTTCAGTTATAGTAATGAAGGTGTAATTCTTAACTACTACCCTTTCACACTATATCTTTCACAGTGATTATTTTTCCAGGAATTCAAGTTTGCTCCTGAGGAATATATCTTTTTCTCACACCTTAGCTTAGTGGAAAATTCTTAATTGCTCTTCACTGGTTGTTCACATTCCATCATCATAATTTCAAGTTTGTTTCATGAAGTATCTAAATGGCCCTATAACTCTACCTCCTCAAACTCAAGATTTCAAGAAACCATTAGCCACAGACTCCATTGCCCAATGGACTAACATTATCTGCAGATCTCCACTTTAAGTACAGAAAGACATCCTTCCAACCAAACATAAACCAAAACCCTTAATTCAATAACTAGCCTAATATCTCCACAAAACAGAGACAAACCTTAAAGAGAGAGCCCTCTCTGATTACAGCTGGGCTAGAAGCTGTAATCCAAATTTTGGTTAGTGGTTACCCCGGCCGTATTCCCTTGGGAGCCATAGGGGACAACCTGGGTGTTAACAACCAGAAGGATCATGTCCTTCTCCATTGAACTACTATATCATCAACTAGGTCTTGCATCCATCCATTTAATAGTTACAAGTAAATATATGAAATAACCATGACATGAACCATTCATTCAACCATGCTTATAGCCAGCATAAAACCATATAAATATCAAAGATATGATAGCCATTAAGTCCACATATAAATCACTGCAAAAGTAAGAGAACTTAGATTTTATTAATCATAGTCAAATTCGACTAGGTTTGGGACTTCCACGTACCACCCGACCATAGACATGGTTGAACCAAATCTCTCTTCTAGCCAATCACCCACATGCCATATTCCAAGCATGAATGTGGGATCTCATAGGACAAACCAATTCAAGAAAAACCAAGGGAATCTAGAGGTTAAACCACCTCCATCTTCATCAAACTATGATCACACAAAAATTGGTGCTCCGGTCATAACCAAACAGAACTTGGAATCCATCACTATCCTTAAAGGAATTTCCTTTCTCCTTGTCTGTTAGGCTTTATCGCAATCGAAACCCGGATCACTAGGCCCTAAACCGAGACTACTCCCTTATGATTTACCGTGTATCCCACCAAAACCATTCAAAGGATTCATAAGCCTTTGGGAATGAATTTTGAGTCCACCTCCACCTTGGATCCAAAATCCATCCAACAATTCCAAAGTTCTAAAACCAAAATAAACATCCCAACATACCATGGTATCCGGAAAAAGGCAAGGCTAGACTGAAATCCACTATCATAACCCGGCAAGACCATGCCACCGATAGCAAGATAACCACACACCAACATGAAAATCCATGCATGTCCCTGCCAACTAGGAAATCACACATGCAAAAGGTTACCTGCAAGTATTCTTGCTGAAGCTGCTTCATCCTGCTTTCCTTTCCTTGATCCTTGCTTTCTTTTCCTTTCCTTGCTTTCTTTCCTTTCCTTGCTCCAAACTAGAGTGCTCCGAGAAAACTCTAAGTGACCCAGAGAGTGAGAGAGAGAGAATAATGAGAGAATTCCAAACTTGAACTGACAAAAGCCATGAACTAATCCTTAGAAACCCTGTTATGCATGAGGCCTCTATTTTCTTCTTTTTCCATTATTTTCCTTCATTTTCCTCATTACATGCAACCTATGACCTTTCACCTTAATTTTCTCGTAATTTCCTTTATTTTCATAAATAAATGTGCCAAAATTTCTTTTCTCCTTTTAATGCCTTAGCATTTGCCAATTTTCCTTAGCTAAAACACATTTCCAGTGATGCCCACTAGGATATATTTGCCCAACATTCATCTTGGAATAAGTGTCCCTTAATTGTGGCCTTATTTTTCCTTTATTAACTTTTATTACATAAACTTTTCACCAAGGTTGTTACAAAAGGTTCCGAGTTCTTTTGCTAAATTGAGCCTAAAAGAGAAAATACGACACAAAATTAGTGGTGTCGTAGTGTAAAACTGCGAGCAGGGGTAGTAGGAAATTCAGCCCCAACTATATAATGAGAACTTACAAAGGGGTAGATCCTCTAAATGGAATATTTGTACCATAGTCATTGACCACAGGGACCGAATCTTTTCTGCGACCATTTTCTTCAAACCTGCATTAGAAAGTACCAATGAAATGCTTGCAATCAAACACAAATCTTTAATAGAGGAACTAGAAATTGAGTAGTGGGCAAACTATGGAATTAAGTAATGGGTTGAGACATATTTACTTGGTAAGAGTTTTGGTGCTCATTTCTATGTTACCATCCTCTGGAGGTAGGAACAAATGCTGAAGGGAAGGGTTTTTAAACCACCCAATGTAGAATGGTCTTGAACGAGATGGTGAGGTGCCTACTGGTTTGAGTGTCATGCATTAAGGGTCAATGATAGGAAGAGGATCTCTGTGGTGGCCACGTAAGAGGCCAGATATTGTTGTAGTATAACCCTCGGCTTTGGAGGAAGGGTAACAAATGCAAATGAGGAAGGGAAGATAGAACGAAAAACATTAGGATTTCTACATATATTCTCTGTTGTGGATAGAAAGAGGAATTATCTGGAGCATTGAAGTCTTCTCACATCGAGACCCATGAGGTTCACGTGGCAAGCTACCCAATTCACATGGGCCATGTGATGTGTAACACAAGGGTTGGATTTGGACCTAATCCTAGTAACCAGTTGTATCACTTACCACAATTCAAGCCAAAAGGGTAATATAGATTAAATAAATCACATCACTGCATGCTTGAACCATTATTACCATTCATACCTTGGGTACCATATAACTGTAGTGTATGGATAGGAAACCATAGAAGTGTGCAAATATATCTATATATATATATATATATACACACAATCAAGATATGGGTGTAAATATACCTTAGGATTATAGTTCTAATTTTGTATTTAGGACCAAAGAGGGACTTAAGTAGATTTAAATGATATGCTAAGAACCTAAGTCAATTGTATATATTTAGTATGATAATTGAAATTTAGAAATATGTTATCAAACAAATAAAAAATAAAAATGCACTACATATGCAATAATACACTTGTGACATTAATTGTAAAGTAGGTAATTGGGGAGTAGGGGTGGGATAGTTTCAAAAGATTTGTACTATGGCATACAAATTGGAGTTGCCTGCATCTTCCTGAGTACACCTAGTTTTCCATGTTTCAAGCTTAATGAAGGTTATCAGTTGCAAGATTCCAGTTCAAATAGTGTTTCCAAAACCATATGAAGAAGGAAAAATCATATTTGAGCCTGAAGCAGTCACAGAAACAAGAAACTGACTACTACAAAAGCGAGCAATTTCAAAGTATCTCATTAAGTGGAAGAACTTATCTGCTGAAGATTCCACATGGGAGGATGAGAATTTTATATGGAAGCATCTAGAACTACCCAAGCATTGAGGACAACACTTGTTTTAAGGAGAGGGGCATGTTAGGTCCCTATAATACTGGTTTATTCCCCTTATTATTATTATTAGTGTAACCCCTTATTGTTATTGGTGTTCCCATGTAGCCCTCATATTATTATTGTTGTTCCCCATAAAATCCCACTATTGTTATTGTTGTGCCCTTACATTATTATTGTTATGTAGGCTCAGGTTATTTGTGATCCCTTAGACTCCTATATATACAAAGGAGGCCTTGTCACTTGTAACATTCAAGAATTATTCATTTATGTGATTTAAAGGAGGCTTCCTCCTCAAAGAGCCTAATTTTGAAGTCATTGATCTATCTCTTTCTGCTCTGGTTACATAACATTATCTTCCTTTTTATGTTCAATTTAACTATTTGGTGAATATTTTTGTAATTTTTTATGAAAACTCAACACTATTTCAAAGGGTGGTGCTAAACTTAATATTGTTTCACAAGCCAATGCTAAACTTGGAACCAATTTAACACTACTTGTAGTAGCTCCAATAACCCCAATTTTTTTTATAAGAGTCACATTTTAGAGCCCCCCCTTGTCTAAATAAAAAACATCCACATGGTCAAGCTCCTCAAGCCTTTCTTCACACCCTAGTACAAAAGGGAAGGTAATTTTGACTTCAAAATATTTTGGAAATTGCATGGAACATCACACTCTCATGGTGCGATGAAACACAACATCACAATATAGCACGTCACACCTTACCATTCATCCATTCACATTGCCTCAGTCTAACACAACTTTGTAACATAGTGCATCACACTTCCTTAAGTCACATGTCGCAAATCCATTTGTGACAATGCATTCATTGTGCAATTAATGCATTATGATGTGCAAAAACATATACAAACCCTCTCCCTCCATTCATTCTCACAATGATTTTTTTACAAATTTCTCTGGATTGATATGTGCATCACGTCTCAAAAATGTCTCCATGCCTTTCGAAGGTGCGCTATACTACCAACCCATGTAATTCTCGCATCATGTGTCAGGTAAGCTTTGCGCCTATATCCTTACAATCATGATTTTATTAGTAATTTTGAATAACATTTATTTTCACATGACTGTTAGCCTTCCATGACCTTCCACGACCTTCCACACTTCCATATGTGTTTGTGTATGTGTGTGTGTGTGTATATACATGTGTATCTTTTATATATATAATATATATATTATATAATATATATATATAATATATATATATATATATATATATATATATATATATATATAGATATAATATATATATATATATATATATATTATATAATATATATATATATATATATATAAATATATATATATATATATATATATATATATATATATATATATATAATAACATATACATATACATATGCAAACAAACACCATTTTCCCTCTCTTAACCACTTAGTCTTTTTGGCCCTTTACCTTTGCATTATCCATTCAACACATTTCATTCCCATTGAGTTACCCATTTGTCATTATTATGCAATGACGCATTCCCATTGTGCATTCTCTATCACAGAATTTCTATGAACCACATCACAAACCACCAAATCTCCTGCATCATGTCATGAATCCTTTGAATATCCCAGCTCTCATGGATGTGTTGTGTCTCACTCTGTTATAAGACCTTGTCGTGCATATGTATATTTCATCACATATTCATCACACCATTCGACCCCTTACCCTGAACTATGGTTAATCTCTCTAGTTGAGACTTTGATATGCTAATGTGATGCACTTCTTTAATCATAGTCCAATTTTTGCATTGCATTCTCTCTATCTCACTTTACTGTCCTCCTTGCATGATAGCGCATTTCCATTTCATTGCCTACTATAAAAGTGTGTGATGTGTTGTTGTAACCTTGTAACAATACATCCCTATATCACATCATATCACCCTTGTTTATCTTGAACCCTTTCCTGTGACACAACACATTAACCTACTTCTAACTATGCTATCTTCCTATGTTGTGCATTAAGTTTTCATTTTTTTCTAATATTGTTTCCATGATGAACATTTTTGATATGTCGAGTTCAGTAGATCTATAGTCTCAACATCTCTTCATCATGAAGAGAGATGTCTCCCCCAAAGAAGAGGCCTGGGAAATAAATCACAGAAGAAGAAGAAATTCATGTTCCTTTAGTTCCCACATACATAGATACAACATGTTTTATTGATAAATCTATGTCAATCACATGGTTAGGGCTATATAATTTCTTCACCGGGAAGGAATTTCCCACTGGAGAAGAGATATTTATGTTTATCAAAATGTTAAAATATCTTGGTTACACAAGGTTGCATCCCATTCGACAATATTCCTGTGTGGAGAGACTACAAAAGGGATTATAAAGTGTATTGATGCTAGATATATGCCCATTCGAGATAGCCATAGTGGAGATATAGTTCCATTAACATACTGCCACATTGTTGAATACTACAAATTTTCGAGATATTAACTCGCACTCACGGAAAATTGATAAGAAATTTTGGCCTAAGTAGGAAATAAATCTTAAAGAATTGGTGACAAGACACCAACAAATTTTAGACTAAGGTCGATAGGGTTTACAAGACTAAGTTGCCAAGGAATTCATATCATCTAATCATGGTTATGTGTTGTTGACTCTATGACAAACCTAATGTAGAGATATTTGAGGAAAGCTAATGGCCATTGAAGTAGACTTTTGCACAAGAAGTAATTATATTCAACTAGGCATAAATTCTAGTAGATTTTATTCTAGCCAGAGAAAGAGAAAGCCTAACTCTAGTAGAAGGGAAAAGGACCAGAGTTTTACATGGCATCATATTTGCTTGATTGTGGAATTTGAGGTATTGGGACATAAATTGAATTTCTCTCCAATGGTTCAACCAATACACATCCACTACAAGGACTTGTGGGAAAATCATTATATAAAATCTTACACAAGTATAGTTGAAGTATTTATCTTGCCATTGTTCCACATCCTCTTTGATTGTGACTCACCTTTCATATTAGATCATGCCAAGGCAACACTACAATATGTAGCAAATTAGTTCACACCACCTAATGCCACATACTCTAGGTTTCTTGGATCATGCAAACCACCACATAAATTCCCATTATTTGTCACTAACAAAGTGATTCTACTAGAAGTGCCACACCAAGTGACCATAGGAGTTGGAGGCATCTTAGTAATAACGAAGAAAGTGTCATGGCCTACCTACCCTTTCTATGTAGTCACATATTGCATAAAAGGTTAAAAATAAGCATTAACCAAATTTTTTGGCTTGGAACACTTCAAATTCATGGATCTTGATTTCCATAAGGATGATCCAAAAGGAATAGTAGAACCCCATTGCTCTCAGCTGAAGTATAAATAGAAATAAATATCGAAAACCAATAAAGATGAGGAAAAAATCAAGAATCACTATAATGTTGTAGAGGTCGTAGATGTTTAGAAAATTGCTAGTGGATCTCAACCTATGAATAGTGTTGAACCCACCAATAGAAAGTCTTCAAAGGGGGAAGATGCTAAAGATAAAAAGGCTTCCCAAAAGAGGTTGATGGAAAAATAAGCAACCAAAAGAGAAAAACAAAAGAAGTTGAAGGAAGATCAACGACTAGAGAAGAAAAGGGAGAAAAAGGAGAAAGCATAGGAAAAGCATAAGGTGACAGTAGAAACAGAAAGAGCACAAAGTGAGGAAGAAGAGAGGAATAAGTATGAAGAAGAAAGGTTGCAAAGAGAGAGAGATTAGAGAAATTGGCTCAGGAAGAAGCAAGACAAAAGGAGAAAAAGGAAAAGCAAGCTCAATATATAGGGCATAACATTTTTTCTAGTATGGATGTTGAACCTTCAACCCAAACCCCAACACCACTCACAGAAGGCCATATACATATTGGGGAGACAAGAATCATATTTGGCAAAGAAAATCAAGTTGCAGACCTGGAAAGGTTTCAATTTTAACGAATCTCTAAGAATATTGTCTAAGAGAGATGAAGATATTTGTCCTAAGAACTAGCAAAACCAATCTTAGTAACCACTGAGTAGAACATAATTTCTAATATTATGGACAATGTACTAGCTATTAGCTCAACATGAATCACATTATTTTCATCCACAAAGAGAAACATTGAACATCTAATGGAGAAAGTAAAGGATTTGGACATCAGTCTAAATAAGGAATAACACAAAAATAATAGGCTTCGTAAATAAAATCAAGCCTTATTAGCTGCAAGCTCTTGTGAAAAGGAATACCAGGATGTAGCCCTAGAGGCAAATGAGGCTTTAGAAGATAGTATCAAATAACTATACAAGGTCTTATAACCTTCCAAAATATGGTTGCCTCACTTATGTTAGTTCAATATGCTGTCAAAGTAAAGGGCGTAAAATTAAAGGAAACCTTGATGGCCATCAGCCTAATGCATGAATGGAGTACAACATACCTATCTTTGCTCAAATTGTTGCGAAATGATACACTGTGTAGGGAAAGAGACAAGGAAAAAGTCAAGATTGATATATGAGCCCAAGAGAAGGTTGAAAAATAAGTGGCAAGAACTTGGTGCACATATCAACAACCCTATAGTCTAAGGAAGAGGTTGATCAAAGTCCACAAACTAGTCCCTAACAGAGCACAAGGAGAAATGAGGCTAGAACAAGTGTTGGAACATGAAATATTGGAGATGATATATGAGTGCAAATTGGCCATCACATAAAAATACATAATGCCAGCGAAAGAAGGTTTTGAATGGTACTTGATGGAGCCCACCAGATTACACACTATGCTTACATCCTTTTTCCTTAGGGTATAGGCCAATTTGAAGATAGTAGTACCTAGTACCTATGAGTGGGAAGCTATCAATGAAACGATGATATTGGAGATGATTTTGTGCAATTCTGCTAATTACAAGGCTTGGTATGCCCCGTTAGGTCCCTATAGTACTAGTGTATTCCCCCACTATTATTGTCATTGTAGCCCCTTATTATTATTTGTGTGCCCTTGTTGTCCCCATATTGTTGTTATTGTGCCCCATAGAATCCCACTATTGTTATTGTTGTGCCCGTACATTATTCTTGTTATGTCGGCTTTCATTATATTGTAACCCCTTAGACTTCTTAGAAAGGAGGTTTTGTCATTTGAATCATCCAATAATTATTAATTTGTGTAATGTAAAGGAGGTCTTCCCCTAGAAGAGGCTTATTCTAAAGTCGTTGATCTATCCATTTTTCTATTTTGTGAGCTGGCTGCATACCATTTGGTATCATAGCTTTGGATTCGAGGATTTCACTGCCTCAAATAGGTCATCATGGATGTTTCACTATAAATTTTTTGTTACGAATCTTCATATGCTTAACAACAAACCCATTTGATATTAAATCATGGTGAACATTGTGTCCTAATTTCAGGTTGTTCCTTGCTATTGTTTCAGAGATATAACTGCGGAAGTTAGGGTTTTTGCAGGCTCCCGAATTATATCTCAAACATGTGACCTTGGTAAAATCATCATAACTTTCTCTCTTAACATCATATTCAAATTTCCTAAAAAGTGATAGAAAGAGGATGTACTGTAGTTTGTTGGGTATCATTTTCTGAGATGAAGGTAAAAAATGGACACATGGAACTTCGTACAATTTCACTCTACTAAACCAATCTATAATCAGGCCATTGTGGGAGACTGGGCATAACTATTTCTTGGAAAATCCAATCGTGATTAGACTTGTGGGGTTGGAAAGAGGACCATAGTGATACCAAAATACTAAATGTAATATTGTGGAGATCTGAAATTACAAAGATTCAATATCGAGCTCCTACAAAGCAAAAATGATGTGTAGCCTCGATAAAAATTTGCATAAGTTTTGTTTGAAAATTTAGTTTGAAGTGATTAAAAGGGCATAGTGAAGAAAATTATCATTATTTGATGCCCTGAAGAAATAAAATTGAAACACCTAGTAAGCAACCTGAAAGCTCTATTATGACGCATGAAGAAGAGGAAAAAATCCAACATGATATATCAAAATTACATGACCAAATGCAACAAATTTCACTCTCGAAAAGGTAGCCAAAAATGAAATGGAAGCAAAGATGGATGGTTTGAAGAATGGAATCAAAACTCAGATGAATGGTGTGAAGAATGGCATGGAATCTAAGATCAATGGTATAGAAGCAAAATTGAAAAGCAACATGGAAGATTTGAAGAAAGACATGGAAGGTTTGACAAAGTTGCTACAAGAAAGACATCCTAGTGGAGAAAAGGTAGTAGAGGAAACTCATGATGAGAACAAAAGAAATATTAATCATGATTTCATAGAATCTAATGTTGGATTATGTAATCACCTGGATTGAACTTCAGGCTGAAGGAAGGCAATTCCAGGGTAACCACAAACCACGCTTAGCCAAGTAGCTAGACCTACTAGGCTAGGAGAGGGCTCTCTCTGTAAGGATCTCAGCCAAGATGCCAGGATCAAGAAAATGGTATTAGGCTAGGTATAGTATCACAATGTTTGATTTGATTTTGAAGGGTTTTGTTAGATCAGGAGGAGCCAAATAGTTAGGGCAAGGAAATTAGGTCAAAATTGCAAGGTGTTCGATGGGGCCAGTTCGGCACAAGGCTCAACACTCTAGGATTTGATGGGTGAGGTGATTCAAGACAAGTGAGGAGCTAGAAAGAACATGTAAGCAACATGGGATCTTCCTAAACTGAAGAAAACATAGATTGTGAATATTTTCCGAAAACAGAGCATAAATATTATGGGTTCAACCTATCAACTTGAAAACATTCATTTAAGAGCAATGAAATGATTTATGAATTACAAAAAACATTTTTAACATATGATCACAATATGGAAAACTGAAGTGAACCTCATACCACATGGATCCCAAAGAAATAGCTGCAACTTTTCATTAATCTCCCGTTGAAAACTGATACAAAATTATGTCTACTCAAAGCATAAGCATCCAATTAAGTCCAACCCTTTACAATGAGAACGAAAAATAAGATATAGACCTCAATTCAACCTCCTCCCATCCTGAGGGGTCAAATCCCTAAGATAAGGAACTAATCCATCAAAAGCTGAACAAGAAACTGGAATCTAGGAAACCCTAACAACTTACCTCTAAAAGGGAGGAAACGGATTCATTTGACTTCAAGAGAACTTTTGATCCAATGAATCTACCTTCTAGTAACTATTATCCATTCTAATTACATTCCTAGTTACCATTTACATTAGTAAAAACATCATCCATTAGAGAAAACTCAAAACTACAGTCATGGCACAGTGAAGTGAAAATTCAGGGTAAAATTGTCCTATGCGTAGTGCCCAAGCTCTATGCACAACGCTTTTTGCAGGACCATTTTGGAGGTCTTCCCAGTGTCAAAATTGAGATCATGATAGCTCATTAGTAATACTATCCTATATACCTTCCAAATCTTCCTTTAGTTTCCCATTCAGAGTTTATTTGACCCCTCAAAAACGGATTCTCCCAAGACTGCTTCTGTGGCTCAAAAAGAAGGTAGAAAGGTCATTTTTTAGGTGTTTTTTGATCTTTTGGTTGACCATTTCTGCTCCAAAATCTTACCAAATGCACAGGGTATAGGGCATAGGTGTAGGGATTTTGTTTGGGGGATTAGGGTATAGGGGATAGGTGGAGGGATTTGACAACAGAATGTGGGAATAAGGGATATGGCAAGTAGGGAGGGGTTTTAGACAACCTAGGGTTTGAAAATTTTAATAGAAAACCAACTTAAAAATCTTGAAAAGAGTGCTGGAAGGATAGTTTAGAGAGTATGCTTACTTGCTTGAGGCTCTAGGTAGCAAAAGGAGCTATTTCAATGGTTGTTATGATGGTTTTGGTGTTTGTTGGCCCTATGTGTTGCACATTGTACATGTGCACAACACTCTAGTTGTATGTGAAGCATCATGAAAAAATGGATTGACAAATAGGCTCTATGCACAATGCTCTGTCTATATGAACAATGCTACCTCCTCTATGCGCAGCGCCCTAACTGTATGCGCAATGCTTTTGGAAAGCCATATTTGGAGGCTTTCCCGGTATCCAAATTGAGCCCATGATAGGTCGTTGGAAAGGTCTCTCTCTTGGATACATAATGGACCTATCAACCATTGAAAAGGATCAATTATATCCCCTAAAAAGTCAATTCTCCCAAGACTGGTCATAATGTCGAGAATCGGGGTGCAAAAATGAAGTGTTCTCTTGCAGGAAACATTTGGTGGTCTTTATCAACTCCAAATCGAGTGCGGGATAGATCATTGGAAAGCTATTGTTGTTTGGTTATCCTTTGACTCATCAAGAAAGTCATTTGGAGACTCAAGGTAGAAGAAAAAGTGATTTTTCCAAAGTCACTCCAGAAGTGAAGCAACTCTCTTGTAGAAACTGTATTTTTGACATTTCTCTAAAACCATGACACTTGTGTAAAAAGTGAAGGAGGTTTTTCATAATTGGCCTATTATGGAAACAAACCACTCTCATCGTTTCCAAATTCATCCCTGTTTGGTCTAAAACATACTTTGAAGAAAAATTGGCCCTATGTGTAGCAAATGATTTGTCCCTTGGGGCGACTTCTTGAAAAATGATGCAAACATGATGCTTATGAGTTGGAATGTCCACATACTTGCTGAAATGACCTCCCTTATGCCTCATATACTTAGATGTCTCTTATTCCATAGCCAACCCTAGCCCAATGGGTGAGGAAATTAAGGTTTAGTGCTTGTGGAAAATGATGATTTGGACACCCTTGGGAAAAGACAACTCCCTTTGGCATGCACTTAACCCTTTGAAACTTCACCCGTTCACTTGACTATTTCCTTTGACAAATTGACCTTTTCAAGGTCTGGCATCTTTGGAACACTGAGTTAACAACTTGAGATGGTGAAATTATTACATTTGAAAGACTTAAAATTACATAATGAAATAATAATTTTTCTTTACAAGTCATCTTCACATGGTGAAGGGATGTTATTTGATCACCCTTTACTTGTTGGTCTTATGCAATGGAATGGAACCTTGGCAACCCTAATGACCTATTGAAACCTTAAAAAACCCTAAAAGACCTAATGAGACCTTGAAGGACTAAATTTCAAGATCACATAGTGACCTCATGACTGATACAAATTGCATGATAAAAATAGCTTTATGGATGATGCACCATCAACAAGATATGAAACTATGCCAGAAAGTAATCACATTTAGGGAAGAGTGATGTTTTTGGACTAGGACTACCATCAGTGACTAATTTATTTGCATGACCTAGTGGAATGATAAAAAAAAATGTGTGTGGAACACCTAAAATGAATATGAAAAGAGAAATTCTTATCACTGATGGCAGTATGCAAATACTGACTCTAACATTGGCTCCATTGGCGATGATAGCTCCTTCTAGGTGCCAAGAACACCATAGACCAAGTAGCCTTATCCATTGGGCATGGAGTAGAAAAAAACTCAATCTGAAATACATGACTGAATACTGATGACTCAAAGACACAAACTAACTTTTACTCAATTGAAAACTGACTCAATATTAAAATACAACTGACAAACTAAAAAAGATGCTCAAAGTGGAGCTTATTCAATAAAACCTACTCTAACTATTCCATTCATCACCTGATCAAGTGAAATGAAACAACCAGTGTAACCAAGTAAGCATTCTGGCTGTTTTTTGAATTCTCTGCAAGTGCTTATTTATGAGCAAGAAGAGAGAACTACTAAAAGGAAACTCCCATGAAAATTTTTCAATAGATTGAATTCTGATGAAATTGCAAAGCACGAGCCCTCCTGCTAACCTCAAGAATGCTGTGAAAGTATCTTCATTAGAATACATATTGATTTCCAGCCCATCTAATACGTTACTGCTCCACTCCAGGTAGTCTTCGTACTTTTGTTTTAAAATTTTCCTAACATCTATGTTTTCTTTCTTTGATGACTGCAGCAAATTGACAAAAGGATCCTAAAACTTACGAATGACTAATTTTTCTTGATGATAAACAACAACAAAAAAAATCCTCTTCATTACTCTCCTGATATGACTGCAAATCTTGGTATGAGCTTTGTAATGAAACTCCTGCTAAACAAGACAATGAAATTGGCTGTTGGATCAAGTTTATAGCAACATTCTTTTTAGGCTCATAGTTAGCTAATGGAGAAGGACTTTTACTACATATATCATCCAATGCATCAGTTATTGGGTCATGAAAAACTCGCAAAGATTGCTACAACCTATTTTCCATCAGTTTTAATGAGACAACATGACACTCTACAGGCTGCTCATCCTTTGCTTTAGAGTTATTATGAAAATTTTTCTTTAAAAATTGAAACATTTCAAAACATAGTGGTACAGAGTCCTCTTTCATAATTTGATCATAGGTTTTAGCTTCCAAGCTTTCATCTGCAATTTGAAGTTCAATGGAACTCGGTGGATGCAAATTTAGAGCTAGGGAGGCTTTTATGTCGTAAATGATTTCCTTGACCAATTCATGAGAAGATAACTTCATCCTTTATAGTGTTGACCACTTGCTTATCTACCTGTTTATATTTTTCTCTTATTTTTGCAAATGAGGAGAAACACAAGGGTAAGGAGCTCTGATCAAAAATTTGATTATCCTCTTGATTGTCAAAATCAAAACTCAATGAGTGTTGATTTCTAATCGCATCAAATTTACCTCTGATGAACTGAAATGAAGTAAAATAAAGAGGCAAAGATCCCTCACTTACTTCCAAATTTTCTGCACTTTCCTCATCACTTTCATAACTGGTGTGCTTTGGCTGATTATTGTATTCGAGCTGCTAAAACTAAACTTCATCCTCCCATAAACCAACTGCTGGTTGCTCTGCAAGATTAGCTTCTATTTGGAGAACATAATAATTGTCGTACTGATTAAACTTTGGCAAATCATCAATATAAGTAATGTCACCAATCATACACATTATATTATCAGGTTTTTTTCTCCTTGGATTGATCTACAAATCCATTTTCAAATCTATCGTAGCTAGGATTAACAAGAAAAATTTTAGGGTTAGCAATCTTTTCTTTTTCTAGGATAGGTGGTCATGGTAATCTTGAATAGAAAATTCATCTCTCGAGGTGATTCTTTGCATCATTTATTCCTTCTTACTTACCAAAATGTTGAGCTTTACCTCTAAAGTTATTAGGTGCTCTACAATGTTCTCCCTCTCTTTTTCCTTCAGCTTTGCCCTTACTGATCAATAGATTATCCTCTACATCTACTGCACTGTTCTGCATCTCTTCAAGTGTTGCAAAGTTCTTTTCCCTCAGCTGAAACTCCATTTTCAAATCAAAGGCATCCGGGTAGTGCAAGAGGGAAGATCCAGGAGGATGCCTTATATTAGCGGGCTTCGAAAAATAGACTTGGTTAAACCTGGAAGAAAACTTTTGTATTGTCTCCCCTAGCTGTCTTTTCAATTGGTTATACTCTTGTAGAATCAAGAAAGGGTTTTGTTTGACCACCCACTTGTCTAGGAAAACTTTGACGAACTGCTGGAAATCTGAGATGCTCACATCAAGCAGGTTTTTGAACCAACTCTTGAATTTTCCTTGCAAAGAAAGATTGAATATCCTGATACTGACATCCTCTTCTTCAACTTCAAAAAGGTTGAGGAAAGTCTCAAAATTCTGCATATGTCTCTCGGTAGTGATATTTTCATATTCACCATAAAACCTCGGTAGGTATAGGTAATGAATTTTAGAGAAAGAATGGAGTATAGGAGCTAAGATGAGTGGTTTGTATCAATCTGGAATTTTACAAGGTGTAGGAGTATGTACATAAGCAATAGAATCAGTCTTGGTCTCTTTAGGCTCATCAAGTTGAAGATGGTCATCATAAGATTCAGAATAAGGGTCTTGATCAAGATCAAAGGCATACAAAGAATTTGTTTTCACAATCTTTAAAGGGAAGGAATCACATGCAGGTCTAGGATATTTCCTCAAATACAGTATACTTTGTAAAAACTTTTTGACATTCTCGAGAAAAGAGAAAAAATAATTGATGACAAAGAACATAATGTCTTGGATGAAATTCCAACTTGAATACTTGATCTTTCCATATTGTCCTTTCATGTTTCTGTTGGTTGGGTTCATCCTCTAGTGAAGTCTTTGGATCTGATCTCGAAACTGATTTGGAGTCACCAAGTGAATGATTTCAGCCTTCCTGTGTCTGATCGTTGTCCACCATCAACAATTAAATCTAGATCTGAACTTTGATGATATTTCCCAGGCAATATGAAACCTTTCGCTCATTCCCTAGTATGGTCGCCACTATGTTATCACCTGGATTGAAGCTCAGGCTAAAGGAAGGCAATGCCAGGGTAACCAAAAACCACACTTAACCAAGTAGCTAGCCCTACTAGGCTAGGAGAGGGCTCTCTTTGTAAGGATCTCAGCCGAGATGACCGGATCAAGAAAATCATATTAGGTTAGGTATAGTAGCACAAGGTTTGTTATGATTTTGAAGGGTTTTTCTTGATTAGGAGGAGCCAAACAGTTAGGGTAAGGAAATTAGGTCAAAATTGATGGGTGTTCTATGTGTTGGGTTGTGTTATATTCTTTCCACGACTAACCTACGTAGTGAACCGGGGGGTTAG